>JAGFNQ010004225.1:510788-617112 GCA_024364735.1 Boesenbergia rotunda
TAATGAATATTTTCATATTCATGAATCCATAATATTTCCATGATAATATTTCATGATTCCATAATAATATTTCATGATATTTCATAACATTCTATATGGGGAAATTTTGGGGCGTTACAATCTCCATACCTTATAAAAAGTTCGTCCCGAACTTTAAAATAATCCGGATACTTTAATCGTATTGCCTCCTCTCGTTCCCATGTGGCTTCTTCGAATTGTTCATTTCGCCACAGCACCTTTACTAAGGGCACTTCCTTGTTCCTTAGCTTTCTGACTTCCCGATCTAAGATCTGAATAGGTTGGTTTTCATAACTTAGGTCTTATTTGTCGCATGGTTACTATAGGGTATATGAGATCTTATTTATTTATCATCAAATTTATCCCATCGTATAATTTATAAATCTACATATAACAACTGGTCCAATTCAGCGAACTAGATTGCCATTCCCTCGCTCATCTCCCCTCGGCAGCATGAGTACCATCTATAGCTGCCTGCATCTGGTGTAACTGGGGATGAGCACCTTCGTACTGAGCATGTTGCTGCTGGGGTGCTTTGGCTGCAGTAGGACACTCTCTAGCCATGTGTCCTTCCTTTCCGCAGGTGAAGCATCTCCTGGTGCCCAAGAGGCATGTCCCGAGGTGCATCTTCCCACAAGTGACGCATGAAGGGTACTTAGGTTTCTTGTCTGCTGAACCACTGGCAGATTTATCCCATGGCTTTCTTTTCCGTTGTGGTTCTTTTTCCCAGTGGGGGTTACTATCCTGAGGTTTCTGACCTCCCAACTGACTTTGATCCTTGCTGGCGGTCAGTGCTTGGTTCTGCTGGTTAACATTCTTCAAATATGCTCGATAATAAGGGCGCTGCTGAACAGCTCCTCTGCTGTCTGGGGCCTATTAACGCCGCCAGTTACATTTAGAGCTATCTCGGGCCTGAGCATCTTGAGCATTAATCTGACCCTTTCTTTCTCTGTACTGACCAACTCCGGACATAATCGTGCCAGTCGGTTAAATTGCTTAACGGCATCGTTGACTGAGAGATTTCCCTGTCGGAATTCAGTGAAGTCATCAAAGTGCCTGTTTGTGACTCGATATTAAAGAATTCCTCCAGAAATTCGGACTCAAAGTCCTTCCACTTCATCTGGTCCACTGACCTTCTAGATTTTACCCGTTCCCACCACATCCTGGCTCACCAGTGAGGCAGAACGAGACACACTTAATTTCTCATGCTCGGGCCAGTCTAATAATTCCACTTGCTCTCCACTGTCTTGAGCCAGGCCTGGCGTCCCAGGGCTCGCAGTGCTCCCGAGAACTTTTCCGGCTTCAGTCTCTGCCACTGAATCAGATAGGCCTCTGTCGGACTCCTCGGACCAGAGTGTCCGGGGTGCCTGTGCAGTTGGAGGCTCAGAAGGTATCGCATTCTGACTTCCCTGCGGGGTTGCAGTGTTCCCCTGCTGGGTCATCAGAGTGTTTATTATCTGTTGTTGTTCAGTGACCTGACGCTGCAGGTCCGTGATCACTTGCATCATATTAGGTGGGGGTGCTGTCTCGTTACCCCGATTGCTACGTCCTCTAGCCATATCTATTATACAGTTGATAAATAAGCTACATAAGAATTTATGCTACTTTTCTTGTTATGCAAGCATAAATCATCTCTATACATGTCATTACTGTACATGCAATAAAATAAAGCGAGGTTAGGATCTCTTACTTGGAAGCGGCAGGATGAAGCTTGATGTGTGTGTGGTGGAGGGGAAACCTGCTCTGATACCAACTTGTAACGCCCGCCCTTATATCTACTCTCGGGGCGGGGTTACGTACATTCAATCATATAGTAATATTTTTTTTCTATCTTCTTTCTAGCATGGCATTAAAACCACAATGCAAGGGCTAAGGACTGAGCATGCTTGTTTAACTATCAAAGTCATTCTATAACATGATAAGTTCACTAGTAATGTAACTCATAGCATAATCAAGTATAAGAGACCTCCAAGGTAAACACTCCATGTCAATCCTAATCACTAACACTTATTGTCAAGGGAACATAAACATAAACATAAATATGTAGATATAGAAGTCTTTCTTTCCCGAGCCACCACCCCACACATCTTCAGCCTTCCTGCCTCTTCCTTTAGTTCATGTGTTCCTTACCTTTATCTGCAGCATAAGACAACACATAACTAGTAAGCATAAAAGCTTAGTAAGGATCCGGTCCTACTCGCAAAATCTATACGAAAGCATACAGCAGGTGTACATAACAAGACATAAGCATGAGTTCATCATAGCATACTAAACATCAATGTTTCTAAGCATGCAATATAAAGTATGGAATGCATATACATAAGGATGCTTAACTTTTTAAAATCATACTTTTAAATACTTAAACATCATCATATCATTATTGGGGGTCCCCGGCTTGTACCACATACATACATTATAAGCGCGCATCCCTAAGTAGATACGAGGTAGCGAGCCCCGACCTACTAGGGTAAGGACAGCTACGGTAGTCCCAGAACCGAGGCGTTCTTAAGGTGCCCATCCCTGTTGCACAGCTACGGTAGTGCCAGAACCGTGGACAGCATAGTCGGTAGTCCAAAACCGGGGCGTTCTTAAGGTGCCCATCCCTTGGACCCATACTTCGGTCCGGTACAAGCCCATTCATAAAGTAAAATAGCATACATGGATTTTATCATATCATAAGCATAGCACATTCTTGTTTCTTACTAGGTCCGTTCATAGTCCGTCGACCTAGGAGTTGCATAGCACATTCTTATCATATCATAAGCATATCATCATAACCTATCACATCATTGTCATATCATGAGCATGGCATGCCTCTTATCTTATCATGAAGAGTGCTCTTAGTCCCGACATACAGGGAAGCATCTCTTAGGCATTTCATCATACATAAGCCATGCATAACATAAGGGTGCTTAAAGAGCTTAAACATAGACATGTACATCATGATTCTTAGAGCATGAACAAGCATGGGAGAAGACATGTTATCACCTATACTACTCACAGCATATTATGGGCATCCTAGGCGTGCCTAATTGGGTTGTAGTTTCCCCCTTAGCCCAAATTCTTATTTAATCAGAAAATTCCAGCATATAAACTCTAAGTTTAGAGCATGATAAACCATGAAAAACATTACACTAGCATCATACATTAAGGTAGGCATCATAGAGGAGACATTAGAAGGCATGTTGGGGTTGTTACCCCTTCTTAAGTCCTTTTTTTTTTTAGTCAAAAAGTAGAATTTTATTTCAAGAAATGAGTAAAGACCATATTAGAAGGGGGGCCAAACCTAACCTTCTAATATGGAAATACAAAGAAAGGACAAAATGAATTTACTTAAGGAATTCAAATAAAGTTTTGGCTAGAAATAATTTTGTACAATTCATCATCAAAAGCCGTAGACCTCTTGGAATTTCAAGATTTTGATGCTGGCTTCATAAAATTTTGAGCGCTTGCAGAATATCCGCCTTTTGAAACCTGTAACATTGTGCCAAAGGAAGCTTCAACGGCAGAACCATAATCTTTATACCAAAGTGAAAACTTCCAGATTTTTCCACTGGGGAACTTCCAATTCAAATGAACCATATTGCATTTTGAAAACCATGTCACAGCCTTTAACTATCACGAGCCAGTAAGCTTTATGAAATAAAGCAGCCTTCAATCGAGTAAAGCCAAACACATCCATCTTCAGTTTGATACAAAGCAACCCTTTCTAAAAACATCAATCCTTTAAAGAGTCAATTCTGTAAACAATCATACTCATCATAAATCATTCAGCAGACTGAGAATAAACATAATCATTTCTAAAAAGTTCTCCGGCCTGTAACTGAATTTTTTAAACAAACATTGATTTCCGATATCCATTTTAAAACAAGCCTTCTGCAACATCTATGTCTAAGGAATAGCAGCTGTGTCAGAAGAAAGCAATTCAGGTCTTGGAAAACAACCACAAATATTGGAAAGCCATTTTATATCAAGCCATTTTACAGCAACACATCAAAACTTTGAACCTTCATGGTTTAGAGAAGTATCAGCATATTCTACCAGAATCTCCCTATATATTCAGCATCTCCTACTGGACAATAGCATCAACTTGCAAGCAGATAGCGAGCAATAGCAGCAACAAGACAAAACAGAGCTATGCAATTTTAATTCACTCAGTAATCTGATAGTTGAACAATCTATTCGGATTTATATAGTCTATGAATCTCCAGCTAATATGTCAGTCTCCATTTGTATACGACAGCCAGTCATAAAGAATACTTCAGATTTCATATAAGTTTCAAAAGTTGAATAGCAAATAACAGCCAAAATGTCGCATACTTTGGATTGCATCCGGGAATTGCCAGCTTTTTAATAACAAACCATTTTCTAAATAAAACCGGGAAGCTCCCGCATATAAATTCTTTATCAGTTATATTTGACAATTGGTAATTAATAGCCCTCAATTGCTAGGCAGCAAGCAGTTGCAATCATATAATGAGTCTACGGGTCAATCTAATATGTGGCAAGCCCAAATTATCAATCTTACAGATACCATATAAGGTATTATCTTCCTTCCAATCCATTAATGTTCTTTCACCTTTAAAACCAAAAGCTTGGTTAGCGAGATGATCTGCCGCCCCATTTGCTTCTCTAAAAATGTGTGAGCACATCACTTTGTTCTTTCTGATCAGATTTTTTATTTTTAAAACAGTCTGCCGAAATTCCCATCCTATCTTTGAGGATTTGATGATTTTCAAGGCAACTAGTGAATCAGATTCAAGCCAAACTGGCCATAAATTGTGGGACTCACATATCTCTAGACCAGAACAGATTGCCACCAATTCCGCCATTAAATTGTTGCCAGGGCCTAGGAAGCCGTATTTAGCCACTAAAAGATTACCTTTATAATCTCTGATGATTGCTCCATACGAGGCTTCCCCTGGGTTCCCTTTAGAGCATCCGTCCGTGTTCAGTTTAAAGATTCCCCTGCTTGGTTTCTTCCAGTACACTACTGAGATTGTATTCCGTATCTGAATTTTGAATTCTATTCCCCAATCCTTGGCAACCGACATATAACCTTCCCAATGCTTGTAGTTTATGATTCCTGCAATCTTCCCCATGTGTATATAGTGTATTATATCCTTACAGATCTTTTCCCCTCCATTTTGATTTCTCGGTGCTTAGAGTCATTTCTAGCACTCCACAAATGCCATAATATTAGGTGAGGTAGTGCTTCTTTGATATGTCCACCTTTTCGCCAGTTTTGTCCAACTTTCCAAACCTCCCATGGCCGAAATCTGTTCAAAGAGAAAACATGAGTGAAATAAGACCACACCTCCTTGGCAATAGGTCCAGAAAAAAATAAATGCTCCCAGGATTCTGATGAACTGCAGCATTGGCATTTAGAAACTAATTGGATTCCCCTTCGTTTTAGAATATTGTCCACAGGGAGCCTTTTTTTCTGAAAACGCCATGCGAAAATTGAAATGTTTACTGTAAGGATACCCCCCTTCTTAAGTCCTACTTACCATTCTTTACAAAAAATTCTAGCATACATACCTTAGTTTCCAAGCATGTTAAAATCATGAATAAACCATATTTACATCACATATCATCTCACATACCTATCATGCCACTTATTAAACATAGATTTCATCATAAGATAATTATGCAAACCTAATCTCTAATCCCTCTAGGGTTGGCCGAACTCAAGGGTAAGGGAAACTAGGTTTCTTGAAATCAAATCTTCACACCAACATTTATACAAGCATTTTATCTACACTACTAAGCATGGATATATCATAGGAATCATACAACCTTAAAACTCTCTTTGCTTTATGCTTTGGCCGAAAGTCACATAAGGGTAGAACCCTAGTTTTTGTTCACAACATCATAAAGAAAATCAACATACCTATATACCCTAAGTCTCAAGGGATCTTCTCATGTATTAAAGAGTAACCAAGGCCTCTCCTAAAGGAGGTGGCCGAAACTTACAAAGGGAAAACCCTAATTCTTTTGTACAAGAAAACAACAAGAATCATGCATAACAATTACACTGCAGGCGAGGGGATACTTACATCCTTTCGCTTGATTTTCTTCTTCTCTTAAGATCTTAAGGTACCCTTGAAGAAGAAGAAGATGAGAGTTTCCTTGTTAGCCTTCTCTAGCAACTTTGGCCCTAGTAGAGGGCAAGAACCTTCAATGGGTTCTTTTCTCCTTCCAATTCCCTAGAGTTAAAACCCTAGGGTTCACCTTTTTTTTCGAAAATGAAAGGGAAGAAGAAGAAGGGGATTTCGGTGATGAGAGGGAGGAAGAAGAAGAAGAAGAGGAAGTTATTCCAACTTCCATTTCTCTTATTTATATTTTTCTCATGAAAATACATGTCTCTTCACTATTACACACTTAACAAGCATGTTTCTTATTCTCTCAGCAAGAAACAATGCTTGGTGTAGTGGTTAAGACATGGAGAGTGCAACTAGGAGGTTCAAGGTTCAATCCTTGCTTCCTCCTTTCTACCTATTTTTTTTATCACAATTTGCACTAATCCATATCAAAGCCGATTAAGCCAAGCCCATCATGAAATTTCATAATATTAATAATATTTCATGAATTCATAATATTTCATAATATTCCATAAATATTATTTCATAATATTTTTAATATTTCATATTCATGAATCCATAATATTTCATGAATTCCATAATATTTCATGATAATATTTCATGAATTCCATAATATTTCATATTTATGAATCCATAATATTTCATGATAATATTTCATGAATTTCATAATAATATTTCATGAATTTCATGATATTTCATAACATTCTATATGGGAAATTTTGGGGCGTTACAGTAAGTGAGGTAAGTCACTGGAGGAGCGAACCAGTGAGGACGGGTCCTATTTTAGGACTGTAGGCGTGGTCCAACTTAGGCCCATTTTGGTGACCTCGGTTGAGTCCTGGTTAGATCCTTATCCAGGTTTGGACGGGGTCTAATTAACTCTAAATGCATTAACTCTATTTTACAGAATTTATTTAATTAGATTCTAAATGCATTAACTCTATTTTACAGAATTTATTTAATTAGATTCTAAATGCATTAACTCTATTTTACAGAATTTATTTAATTAGATTTTGTAGTTGAATTTTATAAAATTATTCCTTATCTAAAGCCTTGGTGGAGGATAAATTATCAATTAAATTATTCGTATTTCCTTCTTTTTAGAGAATAAAATTATTCCTACTAATGCTTAAAATTCTCACGTAAAGCTTAGCTGGAAGGATAAAATCTCCTTTTAAATTATTAATAAAATTGTAAGAGGATAAAACCTCTCGGTTAACTTTTCAATATTCTGTATTTATATATTATTTAAATTATTTTCTTAATTGAAGAAAAGGATAGAAACATTATTTTTTTTAATTATTTTATCTTGTTGATGGATAAAATTTGAGCTGAGAAGATCATGCATCGAGGCACTATAAATAGAAGCAAGCAAGCCCTCTAACAGATAAGAAAATTTGATTCTGGTTCAAGCTTTGGCGCTCTCTTGCTTCCACGCTCCTCTGCTGCGGTTTGTGCTTTGACTCGACGCTATCCGACCGCTGCTGGAAGATCGCTCCCAACACCCAAGCTGCTTCAGATAAATCTAAGTGTTGGGTAACGAATTTTTTTTCTGCACTTAAATTATTTAAGGGGGAAGTGTAGGGCTGTTACACTTCCGCCCAATCTTGTATTCGAATCACTCTATCGGTAGTTTGTCGGTAGAGGTTTTTAATGGATTGCCCACAGGAAAGGTTCAAGGAACCTGGGCCTTCGAGTAGGAGTCGGCGAAGGCTCCGAACGAAGTAAAACTCCTCGTGTAATTTTTTTTATTTTTCGCTTTCGCATTTCGTTTTAATTTTTCCGTTGCGCGCGTTATAAAAAGCATCGTACAATTTTCTATCGACTCTGATTTTATAACGAAGATTTTAAAAGTCACGTGATTCACCCCCCCCCCCTCTCACGTGCATCGGTCCTACACTTATTTTCATTTTCAATATGTGAAACATGTGAAGAGGTAGAGCTAGCATGCAAATCTTTAAGTTTAATATCTTCTACTCTAAGCATGGCAATTTCTTCCTTAAGGTCCTTAATTTTACTTTTAGCCTTAGCTAAATCCATGTTCGTACCAGAAATAATTTTCACTAAGGTAGAGGAGGGTAAGTGGTATACCTCACTTACCGAAGCTTCTGACTCTGATGATGATGAGGTGGAGGAGCTCTCATCTTCACTGCTTGAGCTTCGTTCATCGTCTGAAGAGTCTGAATCATCTTGTGCCATAAGACCGAAGTGGGAGACTTGCTCTTCTTCTTCCTCTGAGGATGAGGGATCGTCCCAAGTCACCTTGAGGTTCGTGATACTCTTCTCCTTTCCCTTTGCCTTCTTCTTGTCATTCTTCTTCTTCTCTTCCTTCTTGTCCTCCCTCTTCTTCAACTGGGGACACTCGTTCTTCATATGTCCCTCTTGATGACAGTTGAAGCAGATTATCTCCTTGGCCTTACCCTTACCTTTGGCCCCTTTCCTAACATATGATTTGTTAGAAAAACTTTTAAATGCTTTACGAAATTTCCTTACCATAAAGGCCTCTTGATCACTGTCCATGGAGGCACTTGACTCCTCTGAGTCCGAGGATGATGAGTAGATCACCTTCTTCTTCTCCTTTCTCCTCTTCTTCTCCTTTTCTGCAACAAAAGCAATACCTTTCTCTTTTGCTGAAATGTTGGCTTGCTCGTGCAGTTCAAATTCACAAAATAGATCGTCTAATTTAACTAAAGATAGGTCCCTCAATACCTTTTAAGCATCAACCATGGATGCCCACAGGCTGGTTCTTGGGAAGGCTTGTAAGACATACCTGACGATATCCTGATTTTCGATTTTTTCTCCAATTACATGGAGCTCGTTGATTACTTCCTTTACCCTTCCATGCAGCTGACTGACGGTCTCGTTGCTCTTCATGGAGAGGGATTGCAGTTGGGCCACCAACAAGTCCTTCTTGGCTCTTCTGGACTCGTTTGACCCCTCATTCAGTTCTACCAACTTGTCCCATAGCTCTTTGGCGCTCTTGAATGACCCCACTTTGTTCAGTTGCTCCTTCGAGAGCCTGCACTGTAGTGTAGTGGTGGCCTTGGCATTTGACTGCGCCCTTTTCATCACTTCTTTAGACCATGTTCTCATAGGGGTAGGATCTCCTCTTTCATCGACGGGCGCCTCAAAGCCATCTACAACACTTATCTAAGTTTCTATGTCATTCATAAGATAGTACTGCATTCTACCTTTCCAGTACGCGAAGTCGTTGCCGTCGAAGAATGGTGGTCGTGCGGTGGAGTATCCCTCTTGAAACGCCATTACAAATGTTCTGGTTGATTGTTAGATCTTCCAAAATGCACCTGCTCTGATACCAACTGAAAGATCGATGTGGGCGTGCAGAGGGGGGTGAATGCACTTTCTTCGGATCGTTTCGATCTCTACACAGATGTTAGCGCAGCGGAAATAATATGCAAAAATAATAACAATGCTAACAAAAATTCTTTTACTTGGTATCCACCCAGATGGGTGTCTAATCCAAGGATCCACGCCGCGAGCACCATTTTTTACTATCGAAAAGTCTCCTTGAGGTGGAGAAACCTTTACAGCAAAAGCTTCCTCTTTACAGATGCAGAATTATGGTGGAGGAAGCAAAAGATCACTCTACAATTGGGCAGCACTTCGTTACTGTACGGAACTGTGTAGACACGTGTAACGAGGCCTCCTTTTATAGGTGAAAAGGACATATTCGCAGTCTGTCCAGACTCGCACCAGTCGACTGCCCCAAGGGCAGTCGACTGGCCCGGCATTAAATGCCGGCCAACGGCTAGCCAACGGCTAGCAAACAGCTAGCCAACAACTAGTTTTGGGGTATACCAGTCGACTGCCCCTGGGCCAGTCGACTGGTCCGAAGCTGCGAACTCTCTGTGGGTTTTGGCAGTCGACTGCATTCGGGCCAGTCGACTGCCCTGCCTCCCAGGTCAGCTCCAGCCACTTCAAACCTTCTCCTTCGCGTGTGCCTTCAGGTCTGCTCCCTTGTCTCGCCCCTTGAAGTCCTCTTCCTCTGGCTATCGTCCCTCGGATGCGCACGCAAGCCTTCCCTTGGCTTGCCTCCATGCCACCCTTCACGTGTGCCCTTTGAAGTCCACTTCCCAGCTTGCCCTTGGAACTCTTCCTCCCTCGGCTTTCGTCCCTCAGATAGGTCCACCAAGTATGATTCTTCAAGTCCTGCAAACTCAATCACTCAAATCAAATACAACATAACATTCTAACTTTAAACCTATTCGCTCACACATCAAAATCATGATCTTCCAATCACTTAAAGGGCCGATTGCCTCAACACAAGCTAGGACCTGACCCTTCAAGCCAGGACTTTTTCACCTAACTCTCCAAGATGGGAATTTGCACCTAACCCTCCAAGTTAGGACTTTTCACCTAGCCCTCCAAGATAGGACTTTTCACCCACCTCTTCCGAATTAGGACTTTTCAATACCTAGCCCTCCAAGCTAAGATTTACCACACCTAACCATCCAGGTTAGGATTTTCCAACACCTAGCCCTCTAAGCTAGGATTTTCCATAATATGCATGATCCACGATCAGGACTTAATCATAATCAATAATCAACCACCTAAACTAAAATCGGTGTCAACACCAAAACAACAATCAGGGTTAGACTGCATCAACATATGCTCCCTCCTCCTACAACGCCATCCTGGGGCGCTCGACGCTCAGTGTCTTCCAGGTGGTGGTCTCTGTCTTCCACCAGAAGATAAAATTCCCCGTGGGCAACCGAGTGGTTGAAGTCAAACGGGATCAGATGGTGTCTCGGCGATGCTACAGCTGGTGCAGCAATTTCACCTTCCTGCATCTTTATGTTGTAAGCCCACTTGGTTATCTTTGTGTCGGAGGTCCCTTCATGAAGCTCAATTAACTTGTTCCAAAGTTCTTTCGTGTTGTTGAAGGGGCCAACGCGGTTGAGTTCCTCTTTGGTGAGGCCACACCGGAGAGTCTAAGTCGGCTTTGCATCAGCTTCTATCTTCTTCTTCAGGGTTGCTTCCCATTCAATATATCCTTGAAGCTCGCCTTGAGCATTCTTTGGAATTTTAAGGTTGGCTTGGATAATGATCCACATTTCTACCTGAGTTTTCAGATGGACTTCCATGCTGCTCTTCTAGTAGCTGAAGTCCTCTCCCAAGAAGAGAGGAGGACGAAGTCCATCCGGCTCTTCTAATAGTTGAAGTCCTCTCCCAAGAAGAGAAGAGGACGGGCAATGTTGTATCCTTCTTGTTGGTTCATTTAAGATAGAGAAATGATGCAAAGAAAAAAAATAAGAAAACTTGTGCCAAGACTTGGTCTTGGATTAGCAGTGTGGGAAGAAATATAAGTGAAAAGAAATCTCGAGTGGTACCAACTTCGAGAAATAAAAAACTTACGAACAAAAAAAGAAACAAAAAATATCATAAATAGACAAGAATACCTTTTTTGATTAATTTAAAAATCAAAAAATAAGAAAAAATGGCTCAACTAGTGGTTTCACCGAATTTGAGCAAACCCGCTCTGATTCGATGAGGTCACACTGGAGAGTCTGAGTCACCTTGGCGCCAGCTTCTATCTTCTTTTTCAGGGTTATATCCCATGCAGTATATCCTTGAAGCTCGCCTTAAGCGTTCCTTAAAATTTCAAGGTCGACTTAGATAATGATCCACATTTCCACCTGAGCTTTCAGATGGAATTCCATGTGGCTCTTCCAGTAGCTGATGTCCTCTCCCAAGAAGAGAGGAGGGCGGACAGTGCTATATCTTTCTTGTTGGGCCATTTAAGATAGAGAAATGCTACAAAGAAAAAAATAAGAAAACTTGTGCCAAGACTTGGTCTTGGATTAGCAGTGCGGGAGGAAATATAAGTGAAAAGAAATCTCAAGTGGCGTTGCACCAACTTTGAGAAATAAAAAACTTGCGAACAAAAAAAGAAACAAAAACATATCAGAAATAGGCAAAAATACTTTTTTTAATTAATTCAAAAATCAAAAAATCCAAAAAAATGGCTCAA
Source organism: Boesenbergia rotunda (assembly GCA_024364735.1). Taxonomy (NCBI): domain Eukaryota; kingdom Viridiplantae; phylum Streptophyta; class Magnoliopsida; order Zingiberales; family Zingiberaceae; genus Boesenbergia; species Boesenbergia rotunda. The sequence goes on from JAGFNQ010004225.1 coordinate 522,903, forward strand.
CTAGTGGTTTCACCAAATTTGAGCAAACCTGCTCTGATACCACTTGTGGGATCAGTGAGATTGATAGGGGTGAATATCAATTTCTAAATTTCTCGGATTTAAGTAGAAAGTAAATGCAGTGGAAATAAAAGAACACAATTCGAAACCAATGTTAACGGGTTTATTTTTACTTGGTTCAGAGTCTATAACGGCTCATACTCCAAGGCCCACACTCCTTGACCATTTACGTTGGGTAATTCTATGTGCTCGTAAAAATGTTATAGATATGCAATTTGAAGTACAATACAAATAACAAAATTATACCAACAACTTACAATTGAAATGGAAAGAGAGTGCGTCATTGTCGAAGTGGCGTTTCAAAGTTCCTAGACTGTCTTGGAGCAGAAAACTTGAGCACAGATAGCTTAGAAAATTGATGTAGCAAGTTGTGACTCAAAACTCCTTTTTTATAAGCACCACGGTGGGGTGCCGCCTAGCGCCTAAGCGGCGCCTAGGCGGGCCTAGGCGCCGACTTTTACAACAATGATAAGCACTCGGACGCCCGAATGCCTATATAGGTGCCCCCAACTCAGCGATTTAGCTGCGTCGTGATCCGCTGACTAAGGCTAAATTCTATCCTTCTTGGGCATCTGAGAGGCTCTAGGGCACTTATGTTGGTGATGTGGCGCATCCAATCAACAATCGCCAACTCAGCCTCACCCAAGCTAAGTATTACGCACATGGGTATATTTGTTAGAGAGATTTTAGCTTAATCAGTTTAATCTGATTAGCTTGATTTCAAGTATTAAAAGAAAATTTTATTAAGTCAGATTTCATAATTAAGTTAAGTTAAAAAAATTATTATTTATTAAGTTATGTTTTTATTTAAAAAATATTAAGCTAATTTTGAATTAAGTTAAGTTTGAATTTTGAAATATGAAATTAAGTTTAAATTTTGAAAAGTAAAATTTTGAAAAGTAAAATCAAGTTTAAATTAAGTTATAAATTTAAGTTTTGAAAATTAAATTAAGTTAAGGATTTTAAGTTAAAATTTTAATAAGGTAAAATTTTGAATTAGATTTATTAAATTAAAAGTGAAATTAATTAGATTTGTGAAATTGGTTGGGTTGGACTAATACTTTTGTGTCTTAAACATCTCAATCATTTCTAAGTGACCCCCGGGTAAGACTTCGTGCCCAGTCTTCCGAACTAAGTTTTCGTGCCTAGTCCTCGACCAAGACTTCATGCTCATCCTGCAGGTCAAGACTTCGTGCCTAGGTAAACTATGACTTTCCTACACACTTAGCAAAACATGTTAGATCACACAATATACTTAACTTTGAACTTTTTATCATTATCAAAACCAGATTCGATCTGGTGCTTCCAGCACAAACATAAAATTGGTTATTTTAAATACTATAACTCAATAGGAACAACTGAACTCTAGTGGGAAAATCTTATTGGCTTAAACTCACTATAATCCAACCTCTGAATCATAAAATTTTAAACACTAAATATACCCCAAAAATTTTTAAAAAACAAAAAAACCCTACCCGTATAAATCCAAGGACCCATGGCGCCTTGGGTCTTGTCGCAGATGGGCACATGTGCATCTTGGGTCTTGACGCGGATGTCCATATTTTATATATATTGGAGTAATCACCTGCGCGCCTTCACTTAAGCACATGTGCGCGACAAAATTTGAGACGTCTCCTATGCAATGGGAGGTACCTTAAATCCCTTTTTAAAAAAAAATTGTGATTGAGGCGTCTCCCATGCATGGGAGACACCTCAATCATTTTTTTATTTTTTTTCTAAAAATCAACATTTTCTCAAATAAATTCTAAATACATATACCGCATGAACATCTAAAATTTTTTTATTTTCAATTTTTTTTAGCTTCAACACTATAACCCAATTGGGAAGGTGAATCTTAAGAGTTTTTTATTTTTAAATTTTTTTTAGCTTGAACACTATAACTCAATTGGGAACATGAACCCTTGGGGGTTTTTATTTTTATTTTTTTTAGCTTAAACACTATAACATAATTGGGAAGGTGAACCTTGTAGGATCGAGATTGAGCGATAAAGGGGGGGGTGAATATCACTTTAAAAACTTCAGAATTAACACTTAAATAAAGTAAGCAAAGTATACAGCAGAAGCTTTGAGAGTAAACGTAGGAGTTAGGGAGAGAGAGAAAGCAACGAAAACAAGAAACAAAACAAGATCGCTAACTCTGGTTGGTCTTACTTACTTCGGAGACTTGACCAGCTCCTACTACAAGATTCACGATCCTTGATCGTTTACTTTGGGCGTTACTAAAAATCACAAGAATTTTACAAGTTACAAACTGAAGTGTGCAATAAACAATGAATAAATGTGTCGACCCCTGAAATGAGTGAACAAATCTTCGTTTGGAGAGTCGGACGACGTTTCGGCGTTATCGGATCTTCGGTCACACAACACACAGAAGAAGAAAGTGATCGTAGTGTATTGATTCATTGTTTGGACTTCTACACTTGACCCTTTTTTATAGTACTTACTCAGGCACCTGAATGACCATTCAGGCGCCCCCGTCGCAGTGTATCGGGCAGAAACTCTATCTGCTGCCCAGTCAATTCTATCCTGGTCAGGCGCCTGAGTCCCTTTCAAGCGCCTGAGTGCTAACGTGGCTCCTCCACTCAGCACTCGTCACGACACCCAGGAATCTGACCATTGCACCAGCTCAGCCAACCTCTGCCAGCTCTCAGGCGCCTGAGTCTCATTCAGGCACCCTAGTCAAGTTGTTTTCTCCTTTTAGTTACAACATGGGTTAATTCCATGCATCCAATAATATATAATGAAAGCATATATGAATCACAGCCAGTACTGTCTTGGTCCTGACTTTCAGATTTCATCCGAAATCCTAGGTCGAACCGATGCCTACTGTTCCCTCATCAGGGAACGCGTCCTCACCTACTTCTCTGAGGAGAGTTTACCTGTTGCCACCCGGAACCTCCGGTTGGACTTTTGCTCGGCCTCCGAGAACCCGGAACTCGACGGCATTTGACCTCAACCTGTCTCGACTCCTGTCCACGATCCACACTCGGCAAAGTCTTCGTGTTCGACTTCACTCGCCAAGTCTTCATTGCCCGATCCCCAACCAGGACTTCGTGCTCAACTCTGCAGGTCAAGACTTCTTGCCTAGCTTATCTAGGACTTTCCTGCAATATCCACAAATCTATTAGTATAACATACCAGTTTAACTTGAGTTTTTTGTCACTTATCAAATCAAGGTTCAATCTAGTATTTCTAGCATCAACAATCCTTAAGGGTATAGTTTTTATTTGAGAAAATATTAACTTTTAAAAAAACAAAAAAAAATAAACACAATAAAAGGCGCCTTCCGTCATGCGCATACGAAGCGCGCAGACGAAAGCGCGTAGTGTATATATATAGGGAGTGTTTGGGAGAGCTTTTACTTCTTGAAAAGTGATTCTTGTAGTGATTATCTTGAAGTTAGTAAGAAGCTAAAGCATGCAGTGTTTGGAAATAGAAGTCAAAAGCTGATACAAGGTAAAGTTTGAGTGTTTGGTGAATAATCACTTTTAAGCTTAATTTTTAATTAAATGACAATAATATCCTTAAACTATCAAAATTAATTTTTTTCAATTATCTAAATATAATTTTGATACATGATCTATAATATTTTATATATTTAATATTATATTTTAAATATTATATCAAAATTATTTTTTTAATAATATATATATTTAAAAAAATATAAAGTTAATAAAAATATAAAAAATAATAAAATAATAAAATTTATATAAATTTATACAAATATGTATAAATTTTTTTGAAAATATAAATTATATAAAAATATAAGATTTTATTTAAAAAATGTGATGGTAATTATGTAAAATAATAAATTTATTAAGAGTATAAATGTCAACTTTTAATTCTACACCATAAGCAAAAAAGCAGAAGCAGAAAAAAGCATCAAATTGTTGCTTCTAGCTTTTGAGTAAAAGTTGCAGAAGTTAAAGCAGAATCTGACATTCCCAAACACTCAAAAGCACTTTTGCATGGCTAGAAGCTAAAAAGCAGTAAGCAGAAGCTCTCCCAAACACTCCCATAGCCTTTTGATACCTTGGGAGATGCACGTGCATGCCTAAGTGGGTGCCTCCCTGGGAGGCGACTCAATGAAGGGAGGCAGATCCCATGTAGGGAGGTGCCATCTTGGGCGGCATGCTCGTCGCCCAACGTAAAAGGGCTCAAATAGTTTTTTTATACCCTATATATATATATATATATATATATATATATATATATATATATATATATATATATATATATATATACGCGTACATTATGCACCGTGTAGGGTGTGACTATGCGCTACGGATTATGGTTTAGAGATTATAGTACAGTATTTAGTCTAACAAATATATACATGGTGCACAAGGGAAAAGCAAGGTAAGTATATATAAGTCTTGATATCTATTTATCTTATAATATTCACTTTGTGAGCAATATGTATATATATTTTTTAATTTCTTTAGCTTAAATGTTATAACTCAAATTCTATATCTTAAATTCTAAACACAAATTAAAAAATATATATGCATAATGCTCATAGGATGAGATCATATAATAAATAAGGTTATATATATATATATATATATATATATATATATATATATATATATATTATATATATATATCCTGTGTGACTTTGCATGTGTTCCAATTCGTGCCACATTGATCCGGGCGCTTGGATCCAATTTTTTTAAATCAATATTTTTTAAAATTTTAAATATATATAATATACTAATATACTCTATAATCTTCTAATCGGTCCTCCTGAGTTCATTTTCAAGAAGAAAAGATCAATTCAGATCAGTCTATCTAGAGGTGATATCTAGAGGTGATGAGCTCAAGCCTAGTCAAATTGTTCTTTCCGAGCTAATTTAAGAAGATGATTGAACTCCCAACTAGTTACGGAATTGAAGAGTTATCGGATAGAAAGGCGATGGTTATCGGAGATACATAATAATGGCGTTAATTATAAAAAGAGACCCATCGATTTGATTACAAAGGTATGCCTATTAGAGACATGGCACGCCTTCTTGCTTCCTATATAAAGATAATAGCCTCAATACGGTAAATCTTAGGGTTTCATCATTTTTTGCTTTTATATTTTCTCCTACAATTCTTTTCCACGATATGTGAGTGTGACTTAGTACCAGAGGGTCAAGCCAAGATACGCTTTACCCCCTTCATATTACTTGAGTCTTTTTATGTTAATAGGAGCCCTAGAGTCAATTATGTGATGATTAATTAGGGACATTTTGTATCATATTCTATTATTAATAAATGCATGTTTAGTTATTATACTTACTTTGTATTCTGTGTCGAATAACTAAGTATAATAATGTCCTTGTGTAGTAGGTTCTTATCTACATTATATCGATTGGTTAAATCGATAGTGAGATAATGTAGAGAACACTACACTAAATTATTCCTAGTCAAACATTAATATTCAGGGACAATATTAATGTATGGAGACTAGCATATAGGTCAACTGATGACTTGAGCTCACAAATCATGGATATGTGATATCAAATTGACACATGGGTATACATTGGAGAATGTGTACTGAATGACCTGCCATGAGAAAGTTTCATAGATTGTTATATGAGTGTCATAAACTTTCTCATGTGACTATTGATATGAATAGTCCTTAGACCTGAAGTCACTACGGTTCCTTACATAAGGAGTTATGTACTTTGGTATCGTCAAACGTCACCCGTAACATGGTGGACTATAAAGGCGATCACTGGGTATGTAATGAATTATGCGGAGCGATGTGAGTGATGTAGATGGGATCCATCCCTCCCATATGACGGGAGTGATATCTGTGGGCTCCTTGATCGAGTAGGACTACTGAAACGCATGACCATGCTCAAATGAGTCAATATAAGATATTGAGCTCATTTGTTTGAGTGAGTCTATTCGGGGATCAAGAAACACATAAATTAATTGAGGATGACACGGTCTATGCCTCATTGGTCAATCTAGATATCAAGGATAGAAGGACAAGGTCATACACTATCATAGTCATGGAGGTTTAGTCAGATCTCGACTTTTCTTGTTACTTGGGTAGCAATGATGCATTGCTAGATGCCGCTCATTGTTTATGTGTCTAAAGTGTTTAAGCGCATTGCCAACGTCACGAGAACCTATTGGGTCACACACAAAGGACACAATGCTTCGGGAAATCTGATCGGCAGACCTGAGCCAGAGTTAGGAACTCAGGAGGTCAGTTGTTGAGCCCGAGTTGGGAACTCTGGAGGTCAGTTCGTGAGCCCGAGTTGGGGAACTCGGGGAGTCCGAGCCCGAGTTGGGAACTCGGGAGATCTGAGCTCGAGTTGAGATCTCGGGAGCGCAGGTCGGGAGCTCAGTACTCAGCAGATTGAGCTGGGAGCTCGGCAGACTGAGTCGGGAGCTCGGCACTCGACAGACTGAGCTGGGAGCTCGACAGACTAAGTCGGGAGCTCGGCACTCGACAGACTGAGCTGGGAGCTCGGCAGACTGAGTTGGGAGCTCGGCACTCGGCGGACTGGGCTAGGAGCTCGACAGACTGGGTCGGCACTCGGAAGTGAGGGCTCGACACTCGGCAGTCGGGGCTCGGCACTCGGGAGACCGAGTCGGAAGCCCGAGAGGGCCGGTCGGATTTGCATGCAGGAAAGAGAAAAGTCTCTCTTCATTGGATGAAGAGAAGATGAAGAGTCACATGGAAAGATGTGCTCTTTATTGGCTTTAATGAAGGGAAGGCAAAGAGACAAATGACTTTTGGTATTCATGGGATGAATATAAAAGGGGTCAAGTCATTTTGAATAAACAACCAAGTGTTTTCCTTCTTCCCTTCTTCTCTTCTTCCTCTCCTCCCTCATGGCCGAAACCTTACTGTAAGATTCTTGGTGTTTTTAAGCTACCTCAAGTTGCTAGCACAACTAAGGTAGTTCTCCCGATGTTGAGAGATTGTGTCCGTGTGGATACGAATAGAGGCACGGACGTTTGAACGTGCAAGAGATCCGGCGCATTTTGGACGAGCGGGATAAACGAAGGGCACGCTTCAAAGATATAAACAGTAGATAAATCTATTAGATAGATAACTTTGTATGAGTTTTCTTTCGCATGGATCGCTCGTGGGTTCTTATTTCCGCTGCGTTTTTATTGTTTTGTGCCAGGAGAACCCAACATTTTAGTCGTCAATTCCACCAGAAGCCAACGCCACAGTATACGATCTCTCAGAGGCTGATCTGGTAGAAGTCGACATGGCAGAGTACGACGCAATAAAAGTCGACCGGCAATGTGCGACCCAATAGAAGTCCCCAGTAGTGTAGGACCTAGCATAAGTCAGATATAGTAACCAAGAGTTAAATATTTCTATAATAATATGATATTGTCCATTTTGGATTTAAGATTTTTCCGTCCCTTGATTCACCTGACCTATTAGGATTTCCTTCCCTAGGCAACTAAGACTTCTTTACTTGACTGCCTACCAGGACTTCCTACCTAGTATCTGGTCTTCTTGATTTGGATACAGGAGCCCCTACTTTCTTTGTTCGATGTCAATATTCCACTCATATGGTTTGATTCATAGTCGACAGTTAGACCTTTTAACAATCCGAACTCTGATATCAATTGCTAGTACCGAAGGAATTTAGATATCTCCATAATAATATGATATTGTTCATTTGGACCTATGCCCTCATTATTTTTTTTGAACTCTACCAAAAATGCTTTATATCAATAAAGATAACTTTCCCTTATAAGCCCATGATCTTTCCCATTTGTTTTCAATATGAAACTTTATTTTTAACCTTGCAACCCCAACACATCCGCAATCGTAAACCTCTCACATAGGTTTATGCTCCGTTATGTCACTATCACATTAAAAATCTCACTTATTTTAAAAATATCTTTTTACTATCATAAACCTGTAGAACAACCTTTTTTTTTACTAGCCATAGTATCCAGATTAATAGCCCCGTGATTTACCTCCTCCGTATTGGCTCTGAGACGGATTGGTGGGGGCGCTGGGGGCAAGCGAATTGTCTTTTGCCATCTTGAACAACTTTTTTTTATAACTCCACTATCATAAATATTAAATAGTTTACATCAAGAGGGACAACATAAATCCGGGTCCAAGATTTTGGGATTAGTTTAAAGAAAAAATTATAAACCCTAAACCCTAAATCTTAAATCCTAAACTCTAAACTCTAAACTCTAAATCCGAATATTTTTTGTTTGCTAGCCACAACATCCGGGCTAGTAGCTTCGTAATTTATCTCCTCCGTATTGGCCCTGAAATAAATTGGCGGGAGCGTTAAGACCAAGCGAATCGTCTTTTATCATCTCAAATAACCTTTTTTATAACTTCATTATCATAAATATTAAACAGTTTGTAGTAAGAGGGAGAATATAAATCCGATTCTAAGGTTTTACGATTAGTTTAAAGGAAAAATGTATAAACCCCAATTATATAGTAGAGAAGGGTTATAGCATTAACTCCGTGTTGTAAACCTCTAATAAACTATATTATCCAAATTAGTCTCTAATAATTCAACATGCACTGATCGAACCTTTATATTCTGGAATTTCTATATCGGAACCCCTGCATTTTCATAGTTCCATAGGTCGAAGTACACACACGTTTTCAACTGAAACTACACCCTTCTCTTTGCAACGACTTCCTTGCCCGTCAACTCTCAGTACTCTCTGTCCCTTTCGCATGCAGTTGATTTGTTGCTGACTAATTATCAGGGTTTTAATGGTAAAAAAAAAACACAAGCAAATTCCAGAACTTATAATTATTACAATGTGTGAGAACTTATAATTTGACCAACATTAGTACGTAAATCTAATTCTCTTGTCAAATAGCTTCGTCTATAAATTATTTTGTAAAAATGGTGCAAAATAGACTTTGATGTTATTTGCGAATTAAAAAAAGTCACATTGTGATTGTAACGGCGGCGAAGGTGGCTCACATGTTGCTTATATATGCATATTTATATTGAAAATAAATATATATATATATATAAATGAAGTTGAAGAGGAAGAGAAAGTGCTGGGAAATCCCTTTTTAATTATTTTAATAATTTAAATATTTAATTTTACACGGAATCGATCAACCGAGGCGACCACGATGACACGCGGAATCAGGTGGTGGGTCATTTCATTTCTTAATTAGTATAATATTCGCCCCTTTTATTAAAGTTTTACAATAATTATATTTAGAAATCTATTCGGACCGAATTGGACATGGCGCCCATTGTTTTGTGTACGGAAGATGCTAACGTAATTAATATTATTCATAAAATAAAAAACATTACAAAAAATAGAAAGGCATTGCGGTGGCAAAAATGTAATTGCATGCTTCCACGGTGGCAACTGCATTCTCTTATTATTTATTTATAATTAATTCGTAGCACTTCGCCTACTTGTTCTCTGAGACCACTGCGATTTGGAGATTGGAGCAATCTTCTCCTCTATCTCTCTCTCTCTCCCTTCTGCTTCTTCTTTGTATCCTTTCTTGGATATATTCAAGTGGAATCTCAAATTCTACCAAGGTATGCTGACGCCTAATCCATCACTTCCTTTTGGGGGTTGATTTTAAGTTTACATTCATGATTCGTTGAGTTTTTGAGTCATCCGTCTGTGCGGGATCTGGGATGTTGTTGTTGGCCTTCCTCTTCTTCTTCTTCTTTTTTAGTTTATGTAATTTATCGTCGTTATCTTTTCTTTTTCTCTTCATAAAAAGACGATTTTTGGGTTCTTGTATTTTCATGGGATTTCTACAGTTATATGGGGTATGGTGTTTTTTTTGAAATCCCTAATGGGTGGAGTTGAGTTGCCTCTAAATAACTCAGGTTCTGTTTTCTACCCTTTGCGTCGCGATCTCTTTTGATGATGGGACAGTTTTCATTTTAAAAAAACAAAATTATTGAGGTTTTGAGTTTCTTTCTTTCTTATCATAGTTAGATGTCTGTTCAGAAGTTCGTTTTTTACTACTTTATTTTGTTACATTTTCTAGATATCTCTGTTTTGGTTAACAATACAAGGGAGTTACTGGTTTTGATCTTGAATATACAGATCTTTCTTCTAGCTTCTTTGTATCTTATACTCAGGTAGAATTAATCATCTGAGAGAAATGGTAACTAATTTCTGTATTAGTTAGTTAAAACTTACTATGGCTCCTGGACTAAGAGACAACCACTGTAGTGTACTGTAGACATTTTCTATAACAAATTCGATCCTTTGTTTTTGACACAAAAGGAAAATTTACTTATTGATAAACAAATTTATTATAATTGTAAAGCTTCACTCTTACTTTGTAGTTCTGATTGTGAAAGACTTAGACTAGTTCTGATTGTAAAAAATTTAGATGCTACCATGATTTGCATGCTATAATTGTTTTTCATTTGTAAAAAAAAATGTTGGGACAGCAAAAGAGAAAAAAAATTTGGATGTTTTTGCGATGCTAGTCGATCATTTTATGGATCTCTCCTTATTAATTATTCTCACATCTTCTCTTAGTCCCCACACCCCCTTTTCTTCCCGTGCAAGTGGTGCTAATTCTTTTTCGTTAAATGATGTTTGCTTGAACTCTTAATTTCTGCTGGCTATTTGTGTCTTTGATGCTACATTCATGTAACCATAGAAATAATCACAATTAAATATCTTTTAGTTTTATGGCCGCTTCAGTTGCTAAAGAACAAAGAAGAATATGTTGGCACTCATCCCTATTACTATATCTTTTTTCAGATAAATTATCCTCATAACCTAAGTAGTAAAGCAAATGCAAAGGGGTCTTCGCTTGGATGATCGTTCAGGTAGTCTTATTTTGATTTGTCAGATCAACCTGTATAGTGGTTTACAAGATGCAAGCATCTATGAAGTATGTGGACGTTGACGGACACCAGAAGTCTCTGTATCAGAACACCATGCATTCCAGATTTGATGAAGATCACCAATTTGTGCGTTCTTTCTCTTCTGAAGATAAGCTCCAGTCAAAAAGCATTCAATCTCAGATCAATCATGTTCAGTTCTGTACTCTGGAATCCTCCTTAGCAAACACTAATTACATTATTCACCACTCTCCATCTTCCTTTAATTGCACAGCAAGTAGTGGGAGCCCTTTATCCCTAATCTATGGATCTCCAATTAGTGCTTCATGTATTACTGAAGACCCAAATGAACTCAGAAGCAGGTTGAAGGAGATAGAGGATGCTATGCTGGGGCCTAATTCAGATATGGTCGAGACCTTTGAGAACACGTACCCAGGCCATGCTATGCTGGGGCCTAAATCAGATATGGTCAAGATCTTTGAGAACACGTACCCAGGCCATCTGTCCCTGGAACCAGAGAAATGGAAACAAGCGATGGGAATTCCTAGAGGAGACCTGATACAACTTCTGATATCCTGTGCCAGAGCTGTTGCAGAGAATGATCTGATTGCCATTGAATGGCTAATTTCAGAGTTAAAACAGATGGTTTCAGTTTCAGGGGAACCACACCAACGATTGGGAGCATACTTGCTTGAAGGCCTTATTGCTAGATTGTCTTCCTCAGGGAGTTCCATTTATAAATCTTTGAAGTGTAAAGAACCCACTAGTTCAGATCTCCTCTCTTACATGCAACTTCTTTACGAGGTCTGTCCATACTTCAAATTTGGTTACCTGTCTGCAAATGGGGCGATTGCTGAAGCTGTAAAGGATGAACACATGATTCATATTATTGATTTCCAGATTGCCCAGGGAAGCCAGTGGGTAACACTCATTCAAGCCCTTGCAGCACGACCTGGTGGTCCACCACATGTTAGAATCACTGGAGTTGATGATTCCAACTCTGCATATGCACGAGGTGGTGGTTTAAATTTAGTGGGTCAGAGGTTGTCTCGCCTTGCTGAGTCTTGCAAAGTGCCCTTTGAATTCCATGGCGCTGCTATTTCAGGCTGTGATGTGGAAGCTGAGGTTATCATGATACGACCTGGGGAGGCAGTGGCAGTGAACTTTCCTTTTCAGCTGCATCACATGCCGGATGAGAGTGTGAGCACAAGTAATCACCGGGACAGGCTTATCAGGATGGTCAAGAGATTCTCTCCAAAGATTGTCACACTCGTCGAACAAGAATCCAACACAAACACAGCTCCATTCTTTCCTAGATTTCTCGAGACCCTGGACTATTATACTGCCATGTTTGAATCAGTAGACATTACCATTGCAAGAGACAGCAAGGAGAGAATCAATGTAGAGCAGCATTGCATTGCAAGGGACATAGTTAACATAATTGCTTGTGAAGGGGAGGAACGAGTGGAGAGACATGAGCTCTATGGGAAATGGAGATCTCGGTTTATGATGGCAGGATTCAGACCATGCCCCCTTAGTCCTACCGTCAATGCAACCATCAAGACACTGTTAGAAAACTACTCAGAACATTATTGGCTTGAAGAGCGAGATGGTGTACTCTATCTTGGATGGAAGAATAGGACTCTAGTTGTTTCATGTGCCTGGAGATGAACTTAAAGATCTGACAAGCTAGTTTTTGCCTGTGACAAGCTAGACTGTAAACATCTGTGCTGTTACTAGATTGTAGAATTTTCCTCTACTTCAGTTGTGAAACTGCTTGTAAGCCGGTCATAAGATGTAGTATCGATAGTCTGGTCATAAGATTGTAGAATTTTTCTACTTTTGATGTTTGCTTACTGTATTTTAATAGAATTAGTACTAGTTTTAATGGTTGAAAATAATTATAGAATTGTATGAGATACTGTGTATTTCCTAAATCTGTTTGGACTCTTTTGTCTTTGAAAAGGCAAAAAAGAAAACCAAACCATTCGCCCACTGCATAAATATGTGGGAGCCTATTGAACACGAGGTCAAAAATATAAGACAGTCTCTTTGAAACATCAATTCCTTCTTCGTTGTGTTGGTCTTCCCGTGTAAAACAACAGGCACACTCGGATATGGTGCACAAGAAGTCAGGATTTGATGTTTCTTTTGTGCAAACAATTCTATACCTTGTGAAATGCATTGACGAATAGAGAAGTCCAAGTCTCGAATTAGTTCAAAGTCCAGTGGGAGGAGACATGGGTTGACCAGTGCAAGAAACACTTCTGCTGGGAGGAGTAATGGGTTTGATCAGGACATGAGGCACTCGTAACCTGACGAACTTGCCTTGTAATTTATCAGTAAGTGTTGAACTACTTGCATTTAGAAGAATTTGAGTTGCAAGCTTGATTTTCTGATTTGGATTTGGTTTAATTATATGTTTTAAATTGAAGACATCTAAATTCATATGTGGACTTCAGAGCATTGCGCATAAAGGTTGGATTGACAGATAAGAGAAAAAGAAAATAATATTTTTTAGAGATATAATGCATCTAGTGTTACGGATAGTGTGTTTTTTCAAACAGGAAGAAATATATAATAAAAACAAACAAAGTCATAGAAAGATTTTTTTTATTATTATATATTTTCTTTGATAAAAAAAATAAAACGAAAAAAGACTTTAATTTTTTTCTATATTGTTTCTATTTAAAAAACTCTTTTTTCAAATAAAATAGAACTTAAATCTGATTTTTTTTTAAAAAATAGTTTTTTCACTTTAAATATATATATTTTAATTTTTATATATTATTTTTAACAAAAAAATAAAAACTTCTTTCTAAGAATAAGACCTGAAGGTAAAGAATCTATGTAACAGCTGGAAGAATAACCTTCAGCAATCATATTTCAGAAGCAAACAGACAGCTGGTGTAACAATGGAGACAGAATGCTAACTAGCCGATGTTAAGTTTTATAAAGTAGACAACTGATCTTTTAGATTAGCAAAACATACAAGCAAGCACAAATCCATATATAGTAGCAGTGGGAGCTGAAAACATCTACTTAGATTTACTTTACTGAGTGACAACAGAATGTTAACGAAGGAGAAAGGAACTCTTCCCTACTTCACATCTTACTAGTTATGAAGCACCAGATACTCCGCTCAAGCAGTCTTGGAGAAATGAATTATACATCAGAACATGGCTTACAAGACCTGGAAAGAGAAAACAGCAGAAATTCTACTAACGCGTGAAAGAGAGTTACATATATAGGATAAGTTTTTGGTTGACAAGAAGAAAAATAAATTACAGTGGAACTGGTTCGCCAAAGTATTTAATCGTTGCTGACAAGGTTTGATGTAGTCATCATGGACCCATGACCAAGTTCCCAGCAGTTGCATAATACACACTTGAAGGATTTATAGAAGTTGTCTTAATTGTAAATCCGTCACTCCCATCTCCAGACTCATGGATTCTAGGTTGTGAATTTCCATCTAAAGCAGACGCAGATGACGGGGTACCTTGCACCACCCACCTATTACAATCCATAGATTGTGCGTGATAGTTCGCCTGTTCTATTTCTAAAGACTGCTTTTCATTTATGATGTTGTTTGCATATGGAATGATGCCCACACCAAGATCAAGGCTGATCCTAGAACTCTCAATTTGGTTGAACGGGTGGGAGAAGGTTCTTGTACTGCAGTTCCTTATCATGCCAGGCATGGGCAAAACAGCTGGCCTCCTGTGGGCACCTGCAGAACTTTCATCATTTGTGACAGTTGATACGGATGACTCATGGCCAGTTGTCCTTGCAGCAGGTACATCATGATTGTGCTTTCCTTCGTATGTCGTGATTACTGCCTTTGGATCATGTGATGCCCTCTCAACATGTTTCCTGACAGGGCAACCGACATTTGTGCACTTGTAGTAGCTCCTGCAAAAGGAAATTGGGTTTTAAATAGTAGATCATCTACCAGCATGGCCAAGAAAAAAATTACAATGAACAGGATGGATTAAGAAAATTTTCAAAGACAGTTCACGTAATCCAAGAAAATTCCAAAATTTTGCAAGTATTATGAAGAAAACATTTGATTGAAGAGAAGAAGCCTATAGAAGTTCCGACAACATATGTCAAGCACTTCTCTAGCTTCTCAATATGCTCCTAATGATTCAAGTTCTACTTTACCTACTATTATCTCACAAAAACTAATCCAACAAGTCATCCAAGCTCTTCCTACTTCGTTTCTTAATAAGACAAATCCCACAAATTTTTGAATTATAGATACAGGGTCTACTCATCACATAACAAGTAACTTAAAACTCTTGGAGCCTTTTATTCCCTATAACAAAGGTGAATATTTACATTGTTAATGGACAAACTCTTCCTATAACTCAAGTTAATTCATTACACAGTACACTTCCAAACTCACCAGTAAATCCTCTTAATAATGATCTGTGTTCCGGAATTTTCAACTCACTTGATTTCTAACAATCCACTTTTATAACAAAATTACATCATCTTGTTTTTCTCTTTTGATTATCTTATACAAGAACTATGAACCAAAAGGTGACTGGAGAGACTGTAAGATAGAAGAACTCCTTGTTGGAACACTTGGACTTGGGAGAAATACTACTCTCCCATATATTTTCTTGCTACAACTGCTGAAATAAATTCTTAAAATAGATTGTGCAGGTTTTGGAATTATCGCCTTGGCCATCTAACTGCTAGAAATTCGAACTTGCTATTTTCTTTGATTTCTATGCAATTTGATTCAAAAACTCATAAAAATTATGCATTTACAAAATTTCATACCTTGTCTTTCATTAGAAGTAAGAAAGTTACTATATCCGCATTTGAACTTATCTTTATTGATGTGTGGGGCCAACCTTCTCTTGGCTCTTCGACTAGTAAAATTATACTCTGTGCTATTTATTGTTGATTGATTAATATATTTTTCGATTTATGTCTTACACAAGAATTTGAAAATCTAAGTTTTCATATACTTCGATCCAATGATCCAAAAGCAACTTAGAAGGAAATTTATCTAAACAAACTCACCAAATGAAAATCTTAGGTTGCATACTTTCATGGCACTAATCTAGAAATTATAATGGGTACTTGCTCCCGTAAACATTTTGCAAAAAGGTGAAATCCATCACCCTGGCCCCCCAAAAAAAAAAGACTGTCCCACACCATTGGAAGGGAGTAAATCAAAAAATCGAGGCTAGTCATCACATAAGAGGGTAATTCCTGAGGCTTTGCCAAGATTCGACCCTTGCTCAATTCTGCAAACCTGGCTTGCTCTCATAAACAGAATATACACAATAACTCATTTCTCCAGCAGATCTCCTAAATGATAAGTTTGTCGACACTCTTACAGTAAATATCAATACATCACACTGATAGGAACCTTATTGTATTTATGATCACAATCTACATTGTCATGAGAAGTTTAGTCTATCTCATGGTCACTCATCTAGATATGGCTTATGGATACCAAGCTGTCAACTTGTCTCTAAACTTTTTGCATTACATGACACATGTAACACATTATTCGGTATCTTCAGTCTTCACTTTAACCAGGGGACACTTAAAGACTATGCTAGAGTTGAGAGGATTGGGTGATGTTGATTGTGTTGGATGCAAAGACAATCATCATTCTACTAAGGATTATTGCATCTTCTTGGGAGATCAATTTGACTTTGCCTGAGTTGTGAGGTATCAGTGATGTTGATTCCGCTGGATGCAAAAATATTCATTGTTCTAGAAAGGATTATTGCATTTTCTTGAGAGATTAATTCCAATCTTATAAATCAAATAAACATATATATTATCTGCAAATCTTCAACTTAAGTAGAGCATTGTGCCATATTATCCACACATTGAAATTGTTCAACTTCAATGATTATTGGCAGAATTTGGAGTTTCTTTCTCAAATACGACATTTATATTTTGTGATAGTGAAAGTGCAATAAAAAATGTCAGTAATCTAGTTTTCCAAGAAAAACAAAGTACATTGAAGTAATCTATAAATTTGTTTCAGAGCTATTTGAAAGAATAAATTCTCTTCATCATGTACCATTCAAAGGAGGTAGCTTGGAGAATTTGTCACCAGGCGGCACACTAAGCCACAACATGATTTTTTTATATGGAAACTGAGGATGATGCACCATCAATTTGAAGGAAGGTGAGATTGTATACAACTATGTGCAGCCATAAAATCACTTGATTGGGAATTTGATTACAGTTTGTTCTTGTTTCTTACCTTCCAAGAAGCAGAGGACTCATACCTACATTAGAATCATTGTAAATTCTACCTTGGATTGGGATGGATTTCAAATGCAAATAATCATTGTAAATTCAAACTATTGATCACATAAATGCAATTAAGTTATTGCATTTATGGCTAAAAATAATAAGAGTGGTAGTCAAATTAACATATCGACATATTTAGCCATAAGAGAATGTGTTAAGGAAAAATAAAGTCATTGAACAACAATTGATGATAGTTAATCTCTTAAATAAAGGCATGCATGCAAAAGTTTTAAGGATCATGTGGTTCAAATAAGAGTTGTTTCTATAATGTAATTTGATTTTAAATACAATTGTTGTATTATTGCAACTCTTATTCAGTTTTTTTTTTATATATGTAAAATATACATTTAGTCATTTATGGCTGGCATATTGCTATTAATGTTGTGTATAATTTTTAGATTCTCTAACAAATCATTCTTTCTCTCTGTTAGCATTTAGTGTATAAAGTCCAATTCCTTTATGCAGAGGCTTAGCAAATATAATTTTCAGGTATATATGAGCACTTTTTTCACATGGAAGCAGAAGGTAGACAGTACCAAACTTCCAGTGCCCAAGACAAAGTATTTACACAATTTTTTAAGCAAAAAAATATCACCTTGACAAGGAGGAGAACATTGAATGCAACACGAGTAACTTAGTCAAAAAGAATAAATAAAACAAAAGCTTTCATGAATTTTTATTGCAAGGCGGCAAGTAAATATCTGGAGTAACCTTATCATACAGTCATACTGATATATTGTATACCGGTGCATCAGTTTAGTGACCATCCAGTGGTAACATATAAAACATATATGTAGTGTCTCCTATGCATGTACGAAGACAACCATACTAATAGTAAGTCCATATAAAACTGTGGAGCCATCTAAACTTTGATTGCAACCATGGTCTTCCTCAAATATCTTTCTTTATCATTAGTAGCCAAGAAAAAAAGCTAAAAGAATAGATAACATAACAAAACATTCTGAGGAATAATAATACTTAGGTAAGCAACTTTTCTATTAAAAAATTTGCAAATTATACCAGTCATGGAAATCATAAATGAATCTCGTTAAGAACGGGCAGAAAAATCCTGACACAAGCAAAATAGAAGTGATCAATAGTTTGAGCTTTGAAAGGAGCAAAGTTTACTAAGGTCAAAACTACCTTGGATTGGGATTCCCCTTAACTACTTTCTGCCCATACTTCCTCCATCGATATCCATCATCCAGGATATCAACTTCACTTATAGTTTGTACTACAACACGTGGCTCATGGTTCACTTTGCCAATTAAAGCAGCATCCGCAATTTCCATTTTCCTGCTTATGGACATAGCATTGTCAAACGAATATTTGATACAATTGGGTATCAACAACTAAAGAGGCAACCTGCGCTTGTACTCAGGATCATCATCTCCAACTATCTCATCACAATTATTAGATTGCCCACTGCCATTTGCAGCGTCAATTTCACTGATCAAGACTGGAGACATCTCAGTATCATTGTTAGGATCAATTGGTTGCACAAAGTGGCAAGGCACATTTTCTGACTTGTCTGCAAATTGTAGGCTCCAAGGTGAAGGGATAAACTAGAGTTTTGACAAAATAAGATATGATTCACTCAAAAAATACCTTCGGTTCTCATCAAAGAAGAAAAGTTAGTGGAGTTTTCTTCATCTTGGTTGGACATAATAGTAGCAGTTGATGTACGGCGATTAGTCTGAGGTCTAGGATGATCATGTTGACCTTTATAAACTACTTCAGTAATTTGTCCATCATGGGAACGTTCTATCTGTTTCTTCATCTGGCAATTAGGATGGGTGCATTTGTAATAGCTCCGAGGATACTCACTACCTTTAACATGTTTCTGCCCATACTTTCTCCAGTTATAACCATCTTCTGCAGATTTTTCAAGTATAGGTTCATTGCTATCTGACTGTAACATCTCTGCATTTTGCACTGAACATTTTGTCAGTTTTACCTCACTGAAATCTGTTTTAGCTATAGGGAACGCTGATAATTTGGATCCTTCAACAGATGTTGAAGCTGAAACCAATTCTTTTTTGGAGAGGTCTCTGGCCTGACCCAGAGGTTGACTAGAAATCTGCATAGGTGGCACATGCACTCGCTGGATTAAGCTAACGGCCTTCAGAATAAGTGGCATTGCAAGTAACTAGTAAGACTAATTAATTATCATATTAAGTCTAAGTTCACAGTAATTAAACAAAGAAACAGAAAGCAAAGGAAAAGTCTAGCATATTATGATCCAGTTGTGGATGAGAGAAATTGATAAATTATATAATTTAAATGTAAGGCTGCTAAGTAATGTAGATGTAATATTCATTTTCTCATTAATAAATTCACTAAAGTTGAGATTGGGAAGGCAGGTCAGTAAAAGCTCAGTAATCCCATCCTCTTTGAACTGCTTTAATTTTTTTTATTTTATCTTTTTAACAAAGCTAGTGGTAAACTAAAATTAGCTGTAATGATGATGAATAGCATTTCACTGCAATTCTTAATATTCAAATAATTTCTCCTTACACATTATGTCTGCATTACTAATCCAAAATTTAATTGCTTCCTTAACCACCACATAGTTTATATTGAAATTTCAAATGTACAACTACAACAACCGTGTTGCCCTAGTATTCAGAGTCAAATGGATATAGCTCATCTATACGTATGAAATACTCACAATAGCTCATTCAGTTTGTTTTTGCATCTTCTTTCACTCATAACTTCAACTCTTACCACTTAACAGTGGAGTCTATGAACAATTGTAAACCATCTTAACTTTTTTATCTCATTGTACCATAGATAGAATTACCAGTATACTCTTTTAGGAGGCATAGGGCTGTGAGTTGCTCATCTTCTTGCGTCATGCAGATTCTTGCAGCCACGTATCCATCCAAGCAATTCCATATTTGTTTATACAAGGGGTTTTCATCCCTTTTCCATGTTTCATTATCGATTTTCAGCCTTGTTGATTCTGCCTATACAAAAACTTTTGAAGTTTGGTTCTTTCAACTAGATCTTCCTGTGATTAGTATCAAAACTTAGATTCACAACTATGGTCTAGAGCTTCAATTTTGAAATAATTGGGAATTGAAAATGCCGAGTCCCAGGATTGGGGATGACTTTGGAAACAAGAGACGATACAATAATGATTTCCATGTTCTCAACCAATAAGAGCCTTCATGGATTCTACTTACTCATTAAAAGTAACATTTTGTTTATTTCTTCTAGTAACCTCATGCATTGTCCTCAAGATTTTCACAATTAGTATATTAACGTTTTGTATGCGATGTTTTTTTTACCATTGCATAGAGTAACCTAAAAAACCATGGCTAATCACTATTAGTATTATAAGTTTTCATTAATGTAAAGGAGCACAATTCAATTGGCTTTATTTCCCTCTTAATTTAACCACTCAAAGTAATCACATGAATGAAAACATTATAGCCTTCCCGAGCTTGGTGTGGTGATAAGAGGCAGGGTGTATTTCCCAAGCAACTAGCATTCAATTCCCATGCAGGGGTCACACCAACTGCTATTGAACTACTAGTGAAGTTGGGGCGCCATGTCATGAACCACCATGCTTTTCTTAGATTTCCTTGATGGACGGAATGTGGAGCGGAACTGACCCAGGATTAGTCGGGTTATAAGATCTGGATACCTCATATAAAACAATGAATGAAAACTTTGTAATCTCTCTTTATTGCTAAATAATAGATCCTGTACATCTAAAACTCTTTTAAATTTTATGTCCTCAAATCAAATCTTGGTGTTTTTTATTGTATTTATATAAATTTCATTCTACTTAGTTTGAAAACCTATGGTTTTGCAGCCGGTATCTCCAGTTCAACAACAAATTTTCCATTCAGATATGGGAGCTTAATTTTAAGAACATTAAACAGTTTGAAACTAATTTGTAAGGTTTCTGATCATCCTGTGGCTAGACTAGAAGTTGCACAGGACTCTGAAAAAATGTATAAAATTAAACTAGTTGGTGCAGGAAATAAGATTTCTTCCCTAAATAAAGAGTAAAATTCTAGCAATCAGCATGAAATTAATAAATACAAGAAGTTGAACCTTTTACAACGTCCTCAACGATTAGGATCAATTGCTCCGGTTCATACATCTCTAAATAAGAACTAATTATTTATAGTACAATTTTAGCAAATGATTATTTGACTAAGAAAAGGAGAGCTCATTAGTATTTTTCCTTTTACTAATGCCTCAAATTTTCACGGACTTAACTTTTCAACTATTACAATTTTAAATAGCATGTGTATTCACACACATAAATGCATATGTTTATACATACACCATGCCCATATTAATACCCAAACATAGTACCTTTGATAATTATGAAATAAAAATTGAGAATTATATCATTGATAGTCAGAATCTTTCATTAAGATCACACATTAATATAGATGTGCACATATTCACCAAAAGTCATCTATCTCAATGCGCATATGTGGATCTAAGAGATCTATCTCACACAAAAGCAAATGGAAATTACCAAAGGCCGCAAAGAGGATAAGCCAGGATTATAAGATGCTTTGGCATGGGGTCTAAACTCAGAATCTCCAACATTCCCTTCATCGCTGGTACTGAGATTCAAAATACCTACAGGAAAAGCTGACGTGCCTGAAGTAACAGTTTTACCAACAATAGAGGACATATTGAGCGTTCCAGTAGTTGGAGAAGGTTCAGCCTGCAAAAAGGAATGCCAAAAGCAGACAACCAATTAACCTATTTTATATTATTGAACCGAAAAAATGATTTAATACGGAAATGCAAAAGATAGAAGCTTTATGAATCCACAAGTTTGTTCCAACTTCCAACTGTGTTCTTTTGATAGATCCTGTGTAATTGCAACCATAAACTCTTTAATTTGTAGGATTTCATGATTTGCAATGAAACTACTAAAATTCAAGTAATTATATTCAATTCACGAAGACAAAAGTTGCCATGCTATTATCAAACTAGTTCTTCAGACTCAATCTAAAAGCTCATATATAATAGATCTCAAGAATATTTAAAAAAATGAAAGGTCACCTCAAAATTATAGCCAGCCAAAAGAAGTTTTGAGGTTAAGAAAGTGACAATCACCCATACATCTGTTTTTATGTTAGTCTGGACATTCTATCCAATATAAAGCAACCAAAAAATTTGTATCCATAAAGAACCAACCAATAAAATGCATCAAAAAAATAACAGTAAAGACTCATCTTATTCCATTTGGAAACTTCTCGGTGTGCTTACCTGTATTACTGGATTCTCCAACCAAATTCTTCTTTTTTAAAAAAATCTTCTTCCTTCTTGAATTCATCAGAAAAGCACATCCTAAAGAGTAAAATAGTTTCTAACTGGCACACACAATGCCCAAATTAATGCTTTCCAATTGATACCTCAACTAGAATTTCTGAATTGTACACACATTCTTGCTTTTGCTCTGTAAAGATTGGTTCTAAGGCCACTAGTGTATCAGGAAGGATCAATGTGGAGGTATTCGATAGTAAGATATTCCCAATCAAGCCTAACTGTGAACCAAGTACTTTGAAATGATTATGTGTCATACACCATCATAAAGGTGAAGAAACAGCATGAAATGGAGTGAGAATAAGAATCAAATTAGAAAGATGGATAATGTGACTCCACCAAACATTGCTTTCTACATAAAAGGGGGGGGGGGGGGGGGGGGGGGAATCATATAACAAAGCAGAAACAAGGAGCCACAAAACCTTGGTTTTAAAGCAGCCACTTTATCAGGAAGGCACAATGTGGGGGTAATTAGCAGTAACAGATGTCAATCAAGCTAAACCGCAGACCAAATACTATGACATGATTATATGTGGCATACACCAGCATAGAGGTGAAGAGACAGAATGGAATAAGTGAGAATAAGAATCATTTCGAATAATGGATAATGGCGATTCCACCTACGTTGCTTTCTACGTAATTTCTTTCAGAAAGGAATAAAAAACAGCAGTCTCGCAAATCACAAAAGATAATAACGCCTATATCTCAGTTAATGCTGACAGTGAGTCACCGGATGGAGCCAATTTAAAAGGCAAAATATTCTCATTTCACTTATGTCGTTTCATGAGTGGAGAATTTTCCGACGATTAATGTGAATTTGTCTTTCAGGCCCTAGTTTTAAACTATTTCAAGGTCATTAACAGGAAAATGTGTCTTCTTGCCAAACAAAAGTCTCAAAATAATGATATTGGGACCTCCAACCATCGACACTAACGAAATGAAACGAAAATCGGACAATAAAGCGGAAAATAGATGGAAAAGTAAAAGAGTAAAAATTGTTAAGAGTGTCGCACCTTCATGTCGGTGAGGAAAACAGGGGATTCGAGCAGGGCGGAGGGACTAAATCCCGGTGGGATCGTAAGGCACGGAGAACGAGCGATCGGGAGCCGAGCCGGAGGCATGGACTTATACCTCGCTCCTATTGCTCCGGCAAGCTGAGACACTTCAGGATCCGGCTTCCCCATATTCCCAGCCCTCCCCTCCCGCGTCCTGTCATCGTTGTCATTGTTACCGGCGCCAGAGCCCTCGGAAAGAAGTTCGGCAGCCGGAGAACCGACCTTGGCCTCTCCGCAGCAGAGATCTACCCCGACGAGCTGAGGATTACCCTCCATTTCCGGATCCGATTCGCGCGACAGGGACGAGTGTGGAAGTAGAGCAGCCGAGCAAGCGAGTGAACCAGAAAGTGTTGGGGCGTGTCGTGAATTTTGGGAAGTCGCAAGGGCAACTTTGGTATTAGGGTTGCTTGTTGGAGGCGATCGTATGTAGTACAGTGACGCCGTTGACTTGGAGCAGATGAATATTTGTAAATTTTGAGTCGACTAAAATGTCACCATCTCGACATGCCACGCTTCACAAGACTCACGTGATGTGTACGTTGTGTTTGGATATATGATGAGAAAACAAAGAGATGGAGAGTAAACAGTTAATCAAAAACTAAGAGGTGGAAACTAAAATAGTTATGTGCTCTTATTTACGAGTATGAAAGATTCGTTAACTTAATATATGTTATCCTATTAGAAAGGGAAGAAAGAGAAATGTGATGTAGGATTAATATAAGACTACTTAATTTTTAATGGATTGTAACTTTATCATTTGAGATTCGAAATCAAATTTTATTTACGTAGGTTCCTATGTCTAGAATTTAAAGATTTATATTTATTATGGGAATTTATAATCATCAAGTTTCAAATCTAAAATCTACCGTTTAAGTTCTTTTGAAACCTTCTAACATCATTTAATTATTTTTAATCATTTCTATTTTATGATATTTTTGGATGTCAAATATTTATGGATTAAAATTTATAGAAGCTTCTTGTTTTAATAATTTCTTTTGTTAGGATTTATGTTATGAATTTTTATAGAATTTCTTTTCTTTTTTTAAGATATGAATTGAGTTCTATATATTATGATTTATTTTCTTTCTTTCGGTCTTATGATTTAGAGTTTATTTAAACACATGTTTAGTTATTTAAGGAATTATCTTTTATTCTGAATAAAGTTTTCTTTCTTTGGTAAAAGTTAGAGAACAAGTTTCTCTTTGCATCAATTGATATCAGAGCGGATCAAATCCAATGGAAGGTCATCGTACGTGGTCACAACAACCCCATTGAGGAAGCCGAGTATCGTAGTCATAGCATTCATGACATAATGACAATTGAGAATTTATAGAGGCAAGTCGTATATTTAATTAAGTGTCTAGTGGAGTGAAATCTTAAAGATCGTGAGATCTCATATCGTGGATCTGAGTCTACCTTCAAGCAGGGTCGTCTTTAGGCATAGGCCATTAAGGCCTATGCCTAGGGTCTCAATTTTTATTAGGGCTCATTATTTTTGATATATTAAACATATTTTTATTATATATTTTAAAGGAATGAAAAAGAATAGGGTCTTGATAAAAAATTTATGTATCTCATTTTTTAGTCAAAAATACAAATTTTATAAAAATTTTATTATGATTCCAACGAATAAAGTCATAAGGGGCTCTCTTTTTAATATTTTAAATTTAATTTTTATTATGTATGTTATTTTATAAGATTTAATATATTCCTCTTTAATATCTTTCAACCCTAATTTTCTCTCGTTACATTTATTTTTTATTAGTGACATTTTCTCTTCCGATTGGTAGGAACATAAATTAGAAAAAATTTTATTCATGCAATGCAAAATAAAAATATTAATCTTTTTTCGAGTTTCC
Source organism: Boesenbergia rotunda (assembly GCA_024364735.1). NCBI lineage: Eukaryota > Viridiplantae > Streptophyta > Magnoliopsida > Zingiberales > Zingiberaceae > Boesenbergia > Boesenbergia rotunda. Next base: position 548,295 of record JAGFNQ010004225.1, read on the forward strand.
CCTCTTTTTTTGACTAGCTCCCCCTCTTTGTATTTCTCTGGCTCGTTGATATTGGGAAAGAAAAATTACACCTAACGCTATCACGTTGATCCGATTGGTGTTATTAAGCTCTTTGCTTGATTAAGTTCAAATGTTGAGGGATTCATCCATATTGTGTTTGATCGAAATAGAGGATTTTATTATTTTTAAGTAACAGTGGGTTAGATATCTCTGTCATTTTGTATCCTTGATAGACATTAAGTTTAGATTTTATTTATATGTATTTATAGAAATAAATTTTTTGATTTCCTATTTGTTTCTATTCTATCATTTACAACTATTTTGGTTTAGGTGATGAAAAATATGATTTATTTTTTCTTTTGTTCTGTACGACTTATTTAGTTCTTAATAAAAGATAATGGCTAGTTTGATTTGATCTTCATTTTCTAAGGAATATATTGAGTTTTATCATTTTATATATATATATTTTATTTATTTTTTATGATTTGCGGTGATGGTGAGTTGATGGAAACATAATTTTTTCTATTGTCCTATTTTATATATTCCTTTTTGTAAGGATTGCTATCTTTGTCTTCCATTTGAGTAATTAGACCTTTTTTTTAATCATTCTTAGTTTTTAAATAATTTTGAATATATTTATTTTCAACCAAGTCGATTATTAGTTGCAACTCTGAATGAAAAAAGACGAGTAGAAATATTTTTAAACAATATCAAACATCTATTTTTTCGCCTAGGGCCTTAAATAGGCTTGAGTCGGCCCTACCTTCAAGAACTCGTATCATCATCGGGCTACATACCAGGAACATCGAGGTTGAGAGGAGCCTTATAGAGACTTCGATTTTTAGATTGATTTGCCGAAATTTCTAATATGTTACAAGCAAAAGGCTTCGTTGATTGGATCAACAAAGTGGAGTGGATTTTCAACTATAACCAAGTGCTAAATCAGATAAAGATGAAGTTGATTGCCATCAGACTCCAGGATTGAGTATCGACATAATGGGAGCCATTCATGAGATAGACAGGGTAAATGCCAAATAAATAACTAGGAGAAAATGAAGAAAAAGATGAAGGAACACTTCCTTTCTTTCGCCTATACCCAAGTTATATTTCAGCGACTTCACGAGTTGAGACAGGGTGCGAGATCAATCGACGAATATATGGATGAGTTCTTCTAGTTTGTTGCCCAGAACGATTTATATTATATGGAGGAGCAGATGGTGACTCAATATTTTAGGAGGGTTGCACTAGTCCTTGCAAGATATTCTCAGCCTTCATTTGCTGTGAATAGTTTCAGAGGCCTTTCGGCATACACTGCAGTTGAAAACCAATAGAATCGGAAACCAGTGGGTAGAGGTGACCAAAACATCCGGTCAGTTCACCCTCAAGATTCTCATCTTTTACAGCATCAGCCACCACCGATTAATTCTAGGGACCCTATTAGGTGTAATCATTCTGGTGAATAGGGATATAGGATAAACCAGTAGAGGAAATTTGCTCCTACTAATCCGAAAGGTAAAAATTTACTAATTGAGGAAGTTGTAAAAGAAGAGGTAACAACAATTGATGAATCAATATATGTTGACTCCCAAAGATGATTTAGGAGATGAGTAGTTAAGAACTAATATTTTTTCATGCTACCTACACCGTTGTTGATATAGTTTGCAAGATGAACATCAACAGTGATAGTTGTGATAATGTAGCATCCGAGAAGGCTATCCAGAAATTACAATTGAAGATGGATTATCATCCTAAGCCATATAAGCTGTCGTGGTTGAATAAAGACAGCAAGATAATAGTAGACAGGTGATGCCATGTACCATTTTCAATTGATGGTAAACATTTTGATAGTACTTGGTATAATGTAGTTGTCATGGATTCATGTCATGTATTGTTGGGACACCTTTGGCAGTATGATCACAATGTTATCCATGATGGATGAAAAAATATTTACTGTCACGCCCCGAGACCCAGGAGCCGCTGGTCCAATATAAAATCGGACAGCACCTCCCCTATCCGGCGGACAATTTACACATACACAGAACATGACCACGCAGTTTAATTGGCCTCAGGCCTCCAAAATAGATAAACACAACGTAAAAGCACAAGACAATTAAGTAAATCATACCTGACTGCGGACCGGCCCGACTTACGATGAAACAACCAATACACAAACCCCTTAGGGTACAAAACAACACTCCCAAGACATATACAAATCCAATAACTGAATATGAAAACATAGACACTACTAAGTACAAAACAAACTTTATTGTCGCGATGGGTAGGGACTGGCTGCTGGGCTCTTCCGGCGACTCCAAGTATCTCAACCTGAAATAAAAAATATATGGCAACGGGGTGAGTCCATAACTCAGCGAATACCCAGCAGATATGCATAGTATGTTATAATAACAATAGGAGTCTACGCTGATACCGTCTCATATGAACAATAGGAAAGGGTATACTGAAGATACTGAATCAAGATACATACCAGAATCCATCTATCCTGCAGAGGGTGAAATAAATCCCTACGGAACAAGTATAACATATAAACCATGGTAAACAGGTATCCAGTACATGCATGTCAAACAAGTGCAGAAATCAAGTGCAGCAAACAATGCACGATGCAAAATATGCACATGGTGCAATGACATGTGTCACCCCTAGTCCCAGTCAGGATCGTCGTCCACAACGTCCGCGTGGGTAGAGCTGTGACAACCTGTACCCAGTCATGACATGGCCCACAACGTCCGCGTGGGTCAGCATGCAATAATGCAAGGATGGTGCATGACCCAAACATATAAAGCACCCTGGTGCAATGACATGTGTCACCCCTAGTCCCAGTCAGGATCGTCGTCCACAACGTCCGCGTGGGTAGAGCTGTGACAATCTGTACCCAGTCAGGACATCGTCCACAACGTCCGCGTGGGTCAGCATGCAATAATGCAGAGATGGTGTATGATAGATACACATACCTCCCTCACCAAGTCCTCAGTATACTAAGTCTCAGCCTGAATTCCTATAACAGGAAATACTGGTGACCTACAAGGTATACTGGCCGAAATCTACAGATCCCTCATGTCAAATGCAAGAGATACATCACGATATCTAAGAATACGTATAGATATGACAATATCCGAGACTGTATGGAACTAACATCATAATAACTCAGGGATAAACAACAAGTATCCAAAACAGACATAATAAACAAGGATAGCGTATAATCTTACTGCTATCTATAACAGTCTATGCATAGTAACATGACAATATCAGAAAAGATAAGTCAAAAGGTACCCGCCTCCAAGTGGAAGAAGTTCGTATCGATGAGAACCTCCCATCCAAGAAGTCTAGCACAAATCGATCAGTGTCCTGTATCAAAGGACATAAGCTTAGCTACAATACTTATGATACTTAGCTAAACAAGCTACCTCAAATAATTAGGATCGTTCTAATTAATAACCTCCATTTAACTAACCCTTATCCAATCAAGGTTGGAAGCTACTCATGGCACAAGTCAGAATCAAAAGCCAATTCAGATTTACAACAAGATGTGTCACCTGATAACAACTCCATATCAAAATCCAAAACCAATTGCCATCACCATTAGATTTGATCACAAGAGGAATTCCAAATTATATATACTGATCTAAGCAAAATCCTCAATATATCCATGTTCAAATTGCAACTTAAGATCAGAATTGCCACTATTTCCGATACAAATATGAAAACAGAGCCAAAACATAATCCCTATGCAAGAACTCATGCGCAAACTCACCACCACACACCTGACCCAAATCCTACAACTGAGCCATCTAATTTATAACAAAGATTTACATCAAAAACAATCACACAGCTCACGACAACCTTTCACAATCCACCACTAATATACCAATCAACAATGATTCACCCAAGAATCTCAATAACCAAGCTCAGGACACGAACCAAATCAATTCCTACTTAAAATCTCCATAATAAAATCACGTATAATACCAAATACCAAGGTATATTCGAATTTCAACCAAAAACCAAATCCGTAACAGAATCAATTCGAGATTCAATCCAATCAACGCTCACAGTAGGGATAGAAAACAAGAACAGATCAAATGTCAACACCCACATGATTAAATTTGATCGGCAATCCAAGATAGACCTCCCATTGCACATAAAAACCCAAACAACAATGCCAAACTAGAAGCTCACATCTGAACCCATTCAAAACCTAGCACGGTGAGTTTCACAGCACATCTTTAATCTCAATCCAAATCAAAACAAAATATATACAATATATGAACCTTACCTAAGTACGCACTGTATTTATAGTCGCTGGAAACCCCTCAGCCCCTTGTACTCCATTGCTTGGATCTCTCCTTCCTCGCTGATGTTCAACCGCAAACCAAGTCTGTGATCGGACCAAGCGGTGAGGTCCGGTGAACTCGTAAGAGGACTCCTCGGCTCTGAGAAAACACGAATAGATCTATGAGGAAGAGAGGCTAACGCGCCTTAAATCGCCAGAGCTCGTCTGGAACTGACCGCGTCGGTGAAGCTTGGACGCCGATCGCGCATGGGTTCGCCTGAGAGATGGAGCTTCGGTCTCAGAGGAAGAGGGGCGATCGGGAGAAGGAGAAGAAAGGAGTCGGGCGGCTGGCGTCGAGTGAGGTGCGGGTTAGGGCAGCGCAACATAAGGATGATCCATATAAGTGGTCATTTTACAACTAAGCCCCTCATTTTTGGCCCATCACATATCAGCCCTTAACTTAGTTTAAATTTCCATTTTAGTCCCTTTCTTATGGTTTCTTCACACTTAAGCCCTCAAAACTTAAGTTTCAAAGTAATTTAACCTTCTAATTTCAAGTTAGGTCTCGAAAATCCTAAATCTTTCTCGGCAATATTTTTCGAAAAATTTTCCGATGCGAGATAAAAATGTCGGATTTAACATTTACACTCTTTACTTCAAGGGAAAGAAGATTGTATTGGCACTGCAGAGAGAAGAAATCACTCTAATTCCGATAGCCAAAACTACTCATTTGCTTTCTATGTCCAGGTTTTTAGATGAGATGGAGCATGGAGGTGTTGTCTATGCTTTACTTCCATGTTGAAGTGATATCATAGCCATAGACACTGAGTTACCAGCTGAAATACAACAACTACTACCAGATTTTGATGAGTTGATGTAACGACCCGACCCCTCGACCCCTTGGGCGGCCCAAGTGGCGGTCCCTTTGGTGTCCCAACTGGCCACCCCTTATGTCGTCAACTGATGACCATCGGTCATGCAGTTACTCACTAGGTCTTCCCACCCCTGGCCAGTGGATTTTTGCCTTCCTCAGGATTCGAACTCTAGACCTCCAGGCTAAGTACTAGAGTTTATGAATCCTGGTAGCCAAGTGAGCGCTTACATGGCTACTAGGATTCATAAACTCTAGTACTTAGCCTGGAGGTCTAAAGTTCGAATCCTGGGGAAGACAAAAATCCACTGGCCACGGGTGGGAAGACCTAGTGAGTAACGGCACAGCCAATGGTCATCAGTTGACGACATAAGGGGTCGCCAGTTTGGCTGTAACGCCCGCCCTTATATCTACTCTCGGGGCGGGGTTACGTACATTCAATCATATAGTAATATATATTTTTTTCTTCTATTTCTATCTTCTAGCATGACATTAAAACAACAATGCAAGGACTCAAGGAAACTAGGTACTAAGTATGCTTGCAAAATTTATCCAGTGTCATTCTATAACATGATAACATTACTAGTAATGTAACTCACAACATAATCAAGTATAAGAGACCTCCAAGGTAAACACTATCATGCCATGTCAATCCTAATCACTAATGCTTATTGTCAAGGACTATAACATAAGCATAACTATGTAGATATAGAAATCTTTCTTCCCGAGCCACCACCCCACACATCTTCAGCCTCCTGCCTCTTCCTTCCATTTAAGTGTTATCTGCAGCATAAGACAACACATAAACTAGTAAGCAAAATGCTTAGTAAGGATCCTGTCCTACTCGCAAAATCCGTGCGAAAGAATATAACATGTACACATAATCAATCATGAGTATAAGTTCATCAAAGCATATTAAACATCTAAGTTTCTAAGCATACAGTATCAAGTACCATAAGCATACTCTTCACATATAACAAATGCTTTCAATGAATGTTTTCAAAACAATTCCATAATGGTATTACTTAAAAATACATCCATATCACATTGGGCCCTGTTGTGTACCAACTTTCGCGCGGAACTATTGCGCGTTCCCTAATGAATTTGGGGTAGCGAGCCACCAAATCATTAGAGCAGGACCCTTCCGTCCTACCGGAGCCACGTTAACATGCACCCCGGATTTGTTTAACGACCCCCTTCCGAGTCGGGTACACAACTTCAAAAGTAAAATACTTATCATGCTTTTACATATATGCTAAGGAATACTCCATATTCACTCTTATGGGACACACCACTCTTCAAGGGTGCTCATGATCCCGTAGGGACACACCACACAACATAAGGGGTGCTCTTGATCCCATACTTATTTGAGTATCCCTTCAAGCATTTTAACATATCACATGCAATTTCATAAGTGTGCCCCATGGGCTATAAGGCATGCTCATATATATATCATATTTCATGCATGTCCATACATACATCATAGTTCACACATGTTCATCTATACATCATATTTCATACTTGTTCATACATGCATCATATTCCATACATGCTCATACATATTACTTTGCTACACATAATCATGTCCCGTAGGGTAGTTTAGCCTTCACATATTATTCATGCAACATAAAGCACATCATGAGATAATTATACAACCCTAAACCTTAGTCCTTCTAGGGTTGGCCGAAACTTAAGTATAGGGAAAATTAAGGTTTGAACTAAATATTCTCTCATACATTCATACAAACACCTTGTGTACATTATCTTACAATACATTAAACATGGATATATTCTAGGATAATTCAACCCTCACTAACCCCTTTCCCTAGGCCTTGGCCGAAATCTTGTAGGGTACCAAACCCTAATTTTGTCCTTCCAAAAATTTGGAAACATCACATATGAGTATACCCTAAGTCTTAAGGGTTATTTCCATGTATTGAAAAGTTGCCAAGCCCATCCCTTAGGAAGTGGCCGAAACCCACACAAGGCAAACCCTAGGTTTTTGTTCTTGACACCATGAAGGAAAATCCATCTACATGTATACCCTAAGTCTCAAAGTCTTCCCATGCATCAAAGTTGGATCAAACCTTTCTCTTGGACCCCCACTCCTAGGGTGGCCGAAACATCCACAAGGGAAGTCCTTGTGATTTTTCAAAAGAAACACACAACAAACATTTCATAGCAATTATACTGCAGGCGAGAGAACACTTACATCCTAGCGCTGGATTTTAACCTTCTTTAAATCGTAGGGTACCCTACACTTGAAGGGTATATGAAAACTTTTCTTCCAATTTTCCTCTAAGACTCCTTGGTCTTGGTAGAAGGCATAGACACTTGGGCTTCCCTCCTTGCAATTGCCCTAGGGTCAGAACCCTTGGATGCTATTTTCGAAAATGGAAGAAGTGAAGGGGATGATGGTGGTTTCGGTGGAGAAGAGAAAAGGAAGAAGAAGAAAGAAAAAGGAAGTTACTCCAACTTCCTTATTTATACTTTTCTCATGAAAAGACATGTCTCTTCACTCTTACACACTTAACAAGCATGTTCCTTATTCCTTCTACATGAAATATTACTTGGTTCATTGGTTATGACATGGTGAGTGTAACTTGGAGGTTCAAGGTTCAATCCTTGCTTCCTCCCTTCTACATTTCTTTTTATCACCATTTGCACCAATCCATATCAAATCCCATTAACCAAGCCCATCATGAAATTTCATAATATGAATAATATTTTATGAATTCAGAATATTTCATAATATTCCAAAAATATTATTTCATAATATTTTTAATATTCCATATTCATGAATATAATATTTCATGCTAATATTTCATGATAATAATATTTCATGAATATAATATTTCATGCATGCATAACATTTCATAGCATGGGATTGCATGAAATTTATATCATTTCATTATAACCATTTTCATACATTGTCATGATTTTACATTGACAAATTTGGGGTGTTACATTGGCTGCCAAAGGGACCGCCAGTTGGGCCGCCCAAGGGGCCAATAGGCCGACCTGTTACAATAAAAGGCACCTTTTTATATAGCGACCCTGACCCCTCTAGCCCCATCAGGTGGCTCTCTAGGCCGTGCCCTACGGTCTTCCCACTCCCGGCAGTGGGTTTTTTGCCTTCCCCAGGATTCGAACTCTAGACCTCCAGACTAAGTACTAGAGTTTATGAATCCTGGTAGCCAAGTGAGCACGAAAAATAAACTGTCACGCCCCGAGACCCAGGAGCTGCTGATCCAATAGAAAATCGGACTGCGCCTTCCCTGTTCGGCGGACAATTTACGCATACATACAATATCCAAACAACACACGCAATAATAATTTGGCCTCATGCCTCAAAATCAAGACATAACATAACCATAACACAATGTAAACCATACCTGAATGCGGACCGGTCTGACTTACGATGAAACAACCAATACAAAACCCCTTAAGGCACACGACACATATGACATACAAATCGCTAAAAGAAATATAAAATCAATGCACTATAAAGTACAAAACAAAACCATGTCGTCGCGATGGGTAGGGGCTGGCTGCTGGGCTCTTCTGGCGACTCCAAGTATCTCAACCTGAAATAAAAACATGGGCAACGGTGTGAGTCCAAATGAGCGGATACCTAAACAGATATGCGTAGTTAGTTATACTAGCAATAAGAGTCATGCTGATACAGTCTCATATGTACAATAGAAAAAGTCATACACTGAAGATACTGAATGTAGGTACATATCAGAATCCATCTATCCTACAGAGGGGTGAAATAAAACCCTATAGAACAAGTATAACACATAATCCAAGGTAAACAGGTTTCTAGTATATGCATGTCAATCAAGTGCAGAAATCAAATGCAGCAAGCAATGCACGATGCAAAATATGTACATGGTGCAATGATATGTGTCACTCCTGACACCAGTCAGATCATCGTCCACCTGTCATAAAAGAACTTCCGAGTGGGTAGAGCTATGACAACTGTATGCACCCTGCTATCACTGCTCCTGAGTGACCGAGTGGACAGGATGCTGGCAGAGGACACCCTCCTACCCCAAGCAATGGGGGAGTCTCGCTCTCATCTTCTCGTGTCTCAGGACGAGAAGAGATCCCTGATTGCTACCACGCCCGGAACCACCCTCCAAATAGTGGACGAACGGAGCAATACAGGGCAAATGCCCACACTCTATGGTAGCCACTACCCCTGAGTGGGTGTGTGTGCATATCCTCATGTAACTGATAATTGGCTCAGACTACATAGGAGTCGATGATCGTCAGCATGTAACAATGCAAGGATGGTGCATGACACGAACACATACAACACCCACCAAGTCCTCATCTATCACCTCAGTGTACTATGTATAGGTCTGAATCCTATAACATGGAATACAAGTAACCTACTAGGTATACTGGCAAGATAACTAGTGATCCATCAATGTCAAATGCAAGAGGACATGTCACTACATCTATGCACATATACACACATGACAACCCTTGAGACTGTATGGAACTAAAGGTATATCAACTCAGGAATAAGCAACAAATGTCAAGTAAAGGTATACTAAAGCAGGTATAGCGTATAAACTTACTGCTATCTATAACAAACCATGCATAGCAATATGACAGTATCTAAAGAGATAAGTCAAAGGTACTCGCCTCAAGAGAGATGCTCGTATCAGAAAAGAACCTCCCGTCCGATAATCAGCAATGATAAATCCAATTAATGTCATGTATCAAAGACATAATGTTCAGCTACAATAACATGTAATTTATAGCTAAACGAGCTATTCCAAATAATTAGGATCGTTCTAATTATCATTGTTTCATCTAATTATGGTTAATTAGATGATTAACCCTTAATTATCCCAAATTATCCCGATTAGGTTCCAGTCAGGTTTTGGAACCCGAATTTATCAAGTTAACTTATTAGGTTTAAACTCAAAGGTAATATCCCTAATCTAAGCTAAGTCTCAATATGGGGCTCACGACAAGTAGAAAGAAAACATGGGTAGCTTACACCATTTCAACCACCCAACTAAACTCCCACCCAAAGAGCACATGGTAAGGATTGGAACACAAAGGATACTCATCCAAAACACAACCTATTTTCACCAAATAGCTCTCGGCAGAATGATCAACAAGTCACAACTGCATTAAGGTAAGGAATCAAAGCTAAATTGCATTTATTTCAAATCCCCTCCACAAATCAGTAGCAAATCTAAAGAGAGAAACTCACGACATGTTTTTGAACAACATCAAACAGAGTTGCAAATCCAAATGAGAAAATATTCACTCTATCTTCGTACAAGTTCTAAAACATCTCAACACTAACTCATTCCATTAAATCGAAATCATTCAAGGACAGGGTTAGTTAAAACAATCTCACAACAGAAAGATCAAAGATATGCCCAAAGCTTAATCCAAAAATCAAGAACACCACAGCAGTGCAACCCCCAAATAGACATTGAACAGATCTATAGCCTTACCTGAGATGGCACGCGATCAATTCAACTCTTCCCCATTCCACTCTCACCACGCCAAGCTAAAATCCACAGCAACCACCAATTCTAAATCTGCACAGGGTATCAGAATTCAAACAATCCCTAAAACAGCCATGAACATCATCAAGAACACAAAACAAATCCAAGTGAAGAAACAATTTCCTCTCTACTGCAATCCAGAAATAGATCAATGCTTAGAAGCAACTAAAATCAAATATGGAATCAAGAAATTCCCAAATTAGCAACTAGTCGAAGGCAAGATTCATCTTCCCACAACCCAACCAAAACTAACAGATCTTACCTGGATGTGGATGGTGCAACACCTTGCTCGGATTTGGGAGACAACCACAGATCGATGATCAAAAGCAAGGATCTCCTTCCCAAATCTGCCCTTGATGACCAAGGTCATGCCGTCATGTGGAGAAGGCAAACCCTGAATGGTGGTTGGCCGGATCAGGGAAGAAGAAGTGGTGGCGGGTCATGGCTGAAATCTGGAGCCAATCAGAATGACACAGTGCTAGGGCACGCCTGAGAAGAGGACACGGTAATGCCTCATGCTCATGCCCAATGCGAGTGGGAGAGGTGAGGGTCGTCGGAGCTTGATTACGCTTGGTTGATGCCGTCAGCGTCATGATCTGGCGAGCGTGGAGAGGAAGCTTCGCGAGAGAGGTAGAGAAAAGCTTGAGATCGGCATCGGGCTAGGGTTAGCGAGAAGGAAAGGGAGAGGAAGGGATCGTCGGGTGTGGCTGCGACTAGGTCATCCGGAATGGGAGAAATGGAGTGTTCATAAAGGGGGTGGCTTTTTACAAAAAAAGTCCCTCAATTCTCCGAAATCCAAACATTACTCTTAGGGTAAGGTTTTAACAGTTTACCCTTCTAAATTTATGTAATACACCTCAACTCTCTAAGGTTAAATAGTTTATCAGCTTAACCCCTTAACTTTAGGTAAATTTACATAGGCCAAATTATTTGAGGTTTATTTTCATGAAACCCTTGATAAGTTTTAAGTTTTTACAATAAAGCCCCTTGGGCTCCTCCCGTAGGGCCAGAAACCCTAGACTCTATCCTGAAAAATCCCGAAAAATATTTTGGTCCGAATTTTTGAATCCCCATATTTTACAATTGATCCCAGAGGATCTTCTTTCTAGGCTACCACCTATGTAAGATATTCAATATCAGATTAACCTTATTCTAGGGTCGAGTTTGCCTAATCAACCAGCATATCAACCTAGTCCAAAGGAGGCTAAAGAATTGCAACGACAGGTGGTAGAATTACTAGAGAAGGGCTATATTCATGAGAGCATGAGTCTGTGTATAGTTCTAGCCCTATTAGTGCTGAAGAAAGATAGTTCGTGGTGTATATGCATTGATATCCAAGCCATCTATAAATATCCTTGGTTGGTTTTGATGTGATCAATCGAGTCATGTTAGGTCATGTTGTGTTTGATCCTTGTGTCTAAGTGTGTAAGAGCTTAGGAGCACAAGAAGATGAGCTGAAGATAGAGCGAGCGAGAAGGATGACACGGGAAAGGAGCCAACTGTTGGGGCAATCGGCCCTGAGATGATTTGAAGGATCATGATATTTTGATGAGTGGGCAATATGGTTAAGTTAGGATTTGTGTTGTTCTCACATGTGTACATAAGTGTGCAGGTACACATGAACTTGGTTGACGTCTTCAGGTGAAGGATGGCATGGAGGCAAGCTGGAGGTTTGCGTGCACATCCGAGGGACCATTGGATAGCAGAGATGATGAGCCGAGGGATGCGGACTTCGAGGCATACGTAAAGGGTGGCATGGAGGTAAGTTGGAGGCTTGCGTGCGCATTCGAGGGACAAGGGCCAAAGATGAAGAGGGCATGAAGGCAACAGTCAAACTGCTGGAGGAAGATCAACTAGGTTGAGAGAGGCTGAGTATGAGTGCTTGTACTCAGGGGTTAAAGCCGGGAGGGTTTGAGTGCGGAGAGACTTGTACTCAGGAGTGAAACCCTAGGCTTAAGTGTGTACCAGTCGACTGGCCTAGGGGCAGTCGACTGGCATAGGCTGAAACAGGCTGGCAGAATTCGAACGTTATGCTGTAACGGTCGAATCTGAGTGGGACCAGTTGATTGCCACTTGGGCAGTCGACTGGTAGCGGCTGTTTCAGATTCGAGCCCTATTTAAAGGGGCTCGTTTTCTCCTATTCTTCTTGACGAAACTTGCTTGGATAGGGCAAGTTAGTAGTCTTGTGTGCTCAGTAGCTTGCAAAGGGTTGTGGAGAGGTTTCTCCACCCACAAGGAGCGACACGTTTCTAGCCGGAGGTTATCCGGGGAGTGATCCGCCGAAGGATTGTTGGATTAGTCACCCGACCGGGGTGGATACCAACTAAATCTAGTATTGTTAGCATTGTTATTTATTTTGCATATTATTTCCGCTGCGCTAACATCTGTGTAGAGATTAAACGATCAAAGAAAGTGCATTCACCCCCCCCCCTCTGCACGCCTACCTCGATCTCACAGTTGGTATCAGAGCGAGTACTGCTCTTGATCGGACTAACCGCCGAGGGAGCACTTGCTAGAGGAAAAGGGGTCATGGAAGACAAATTTGGTGACGACATCAACTCACCACCATCGTACGAGCATGAAAATTTTGAGTATTGGAGAGATAGAATGAAGATGTGGCTCGGGATGGATTGGGGTTGTAGAATGATCATTGAAGACCCATTTGAAATCCCCAAGGACAAGCATGGCAAAAAGCTTCGGCCTAGATATTAGACAAGTGAACAACAAGAACAAGCTCGGGTCAATGAGAAGGTAATCAACATTTTGATTAATATATTGCCTAATCATATTTTGAGTGGTGTAGGGGAATATTCAAATGCATGCGAATTGTGGAATAAGTTGGAAGAACTTCACAAGAACCCCTCACAAGCTCAAGTAGTCGAAGCATCAAAAGAAGTAAGTTCAATGGTCCAAGAGGACCAAAATGAGGAGTTGCCCGTGTCATCAAGTGAAGAACGATGTACTTCATCAAGAGAAGAAGAGGAAGAATTAGTATCAAGGGTTGAGGTGGAGGAGAGACCCTCATCCTCACAAAAGCAAGAGATGACTTCCGCCTCCACCAAAGCTAAGTCAAAAGAGCATATTGTATGCTTTGGTTGCAACAAAAAGGGGCACTACAAAGATAAGTGCCCACTAGGTAAAAAGGAGGTAATCTCTAAGCCAAAGTCAATTCCATTTTAATCTAATATGGGTTGTAGGAATAAGGAAGTTCAAAACAAAAAAAAAAGAAAATTCGATGTTTCACATGCGGAGAGCTCGGGCATTATCATACAAAGTGTCCAAGAAGTGGAGAGCTCAAGAAGATGGAGCACCTTAGGAAATGAGAAAAAGGAGAAAGAGAGAGGAGCACTCATCAAGGGGGAGCACCAAAGGTAAGGAAGGTACCCTCTAATCCAATTCATGCTTCAAGCTTTTCAATGAATACTCAAAATGCGTGTTTGGATGATAGAATTAATAATTGTGTGCCCATTCGTGTCTTTGGTTTTAAATATCATGATAGAAGTAGAAACAATTTTGTACGCCAAAACACCAAGATTTCTATGTTTCATGAAAAATCTAGAAACTCTAGGACTAAGGACTAAGGTTTAAACCCTAAGATAAAAGGAAGTATGCCTAGAAAAATAGGTAATCCTAGAAATGATCAAATTAGATCTAGGGGTCCTAAGGTTAGGAATTTGGAAAAGGAAAATCAAGTTCTAAAGGCTAAACTTGACAAATTGAAAAAGAATCTTGATAGACTCATTAGGAGATCCAAGGAATCAAGTGGAATACAAAATGATCAATCTCTCAGAAATGGTAGGCTAGGTCTAGGATATCATTTTAGAAGGGCTAATAGTGATAAAGTATCGTATTCAAGAATGCCCTATGATTATGATAGAGAAAAGATCGAAAATTATAAAGAAAAGAAATTTAAAAGAGAAAAGAAAAAGTTAATCAAGGATAAGGTATGGAAAATCAAGAGAGTGATAGTTAAAAGTCAAGAAGCACCGGAGGAGCATCAGTGTGGTCTTGCCCTTGTAGAAGAGTTACATGGGAAGGTAACTAAGTCTAGGAGCTCTAGAGAGAACATGAGAAGCCAAGATGGGATTCATGGTCAATGAATCTCAGGTGGGGCTCCTCCTAGGAGGTTGAAAAGGACTATAGTGTGTGCCAAGAAAGTTTAAAAGGCTAGGTTAGTCTTAATCTTGAAAATTGGCACACAAAAAGGGAAGTTATGAAGAAAAAGATGAAATTGGGATGTTAAGTGAGAAAAGTAGGTATTAATGCCCAAATACCATGTAACTTGATGCCATGAAGTGACTATGAATGAATATAAGGAGAAGCATCAAGGTACGGTCAAAATTAGAACTCTTGGGAAAGGTTTCATGACACCTTTTAGAGAAATTTTGAAGTTTATACCAATCTCAAGATTTGGGATGACTTTAACTGAAATTATATTTTTCCTAAGTAAATATAGGATCCACAAATGCCCTCGCAAGATTTCAAAATTTTTGGAAATTTGTGAAATTAGTTAGGCATTTCTGAATTTCGAACTGAAAACCTGAAATTTCAGAACCCAGTTGACTGGCTGGAAGCCAGTCGACTGGTAAAACCCACAGAATATAATTACAGTGTTGCCCAGTCAACTGCCCCAGGGGCAGTCGACTGGCTCGCAGGTTTTATAAAAAGAAAGGGCACGTCGGGAAAGCAAAGTCTAGGGTTTTGACTCATCTCTCCCGGCGATTTTCACCTCCTCTCAACTCCTCTCGTGTCCTAAGCCCCTCCAAAGCTCTAAAACTCTTCCCTAAGGCCTTCTCTAACTCCGATCTAACTCTAGGGTTAGTAGAAAACCCCTCTTCAAGTCAACCCACGCGATTTCCAAATCTCACAATGCAAAGGGCAAAGAGGTATGGTGTTTAAAGTTCATTTCTCCATTTAGGATTTGCATTGACACTGATATGATGACTTTTGTGTGTTTTCCTTTGCCATTTTCTCTTGTTGGGGGTCACTTTGGTATGCATGCATGTGTTTGGTATATTAGGGTTGTGTCTAAACAACATAGGGGTGAGGGGTCATCTCGGCCAGGTCCCCAAGGTCCAGAAGATTCTAGGTTTAGAAGCTTGGAGTGCAAAAAGAGATTCGAGGAAAATGAATTTGTCCAACTACCCTGTCAGTATCTCAATAAAGCATATTTTGTAGATAAGGGACCTCATATTATTGAGATGATTACTCATTTCAGCATAGAACAACTTGTCTATTGTCAACATGATGTTAATCTTGATTTGTACAAAGAGTTCTTTGCAAATTTGACTTGTCTTGACCTAGACAATAGAGTGTATGAGTCAAGGGTAGCGGGTGTCACCATTCGTTTTACACCCATGGTTTTAGCCAGTTTCCTAGAATGTCGGGCCTCGAACAATGCCAATACCTACTTTCCAAATATTGTTGAACCACTTGAGTTCCCAGGTGTCACCATTGATCAGATTCATGTCCACTACTTCAGGAGACACAGACATGAATCTGAACGCACTTTTGACGCAAAACCCATGAGTCCATCCAGTCATGTGCTCTACAAGATTGTGGTAGAATGTCTCCTACCCATCGTCACTAAGGGGAGGGCAAGGATTAGGTTGCCTCACTTAGTGATGATGTATGCGCTTGAGAGACGACTGGATATAGATGTGTCCTTGCATGTGTTTGCCTCCATCTGTCACCTGTCCCAGAGTGTGAATGGGAAGATTTATATGCCTTTTTGTCATATGATAACTGAGTTCTTCCAACTGCATTTTGGCATTCGGGTCACTAGTGGTCAGGTGCGCCACTTGTCAAAAGACTATGATCAAATAGGCACTCGCCAATTGTCTTTAGCGGGCATTGAGTCTAGACAGGGAGTATTTGTGTGGAGGGAGCGACCAGAGGCAGCTGATGCAGGTGAGGAGCCCGCTGAGCCTATCACACGAGCAGAGTTTACCCGACTCCAGGAGGATGTTCATACTATTCAGGAGGGCGTCCAGAGTCTTCAGCAGGACCAGGTAGCTACTCAGAGAGAGGTACATGGTCTGACAGAGTTTTGCCAGGGGTTTATGACCAGGCAGGATACCATGTACGAGATGCTGCAGCGATGGGATTTATCATATCAGGGTCCTCCTACTCCTCCTCCTCCTCCTCCAGATGGTGATGACCACATGTATTTCTGATCATATGGTGCAGTTGTGGGTTTCAGTGTTGAGAGTGCTTATTCTTGATGTTTTTCTATACCTCTCAAACACTTTTTATTCGAATGTCTGTATTTGGATATTTTCAGGGCTGTATGTTTTGGCCCTAGACATTACCTTAGGCATATGTTATGGCTATGCCTATGTTTGATGCATGAACCTCTAAGTACTATGTTATTTTGTAATTTTTATGGCATGTAACTCATTTCATTAGTCTCTATTTGGATGGATGTTTCTTTTATAATCATCATATATGAATATTCATGATATGCTTGAAATTTCATATTGATTGCTATCTGCTATGGCTTGGTTAATAAAATCTAGAGGATATCATGGTTAGAAGGGATGATCATTTAAATTAAAAAAAAGGAGGAATTCTTGTTGAAAAGGATGCATCTATATGAAAAAGGGGAGTATAGAAATCATTTTAAATATCAAATGGAATTGATAGAAGGTGCAACCTATAGGATATCATGATTAGAGGACAATCTTGATACAAAGTCTACACAATTTGATACCTTTTGACTTTGTGCCAAAAGTCAAGCATGGTTAATGATTTTCATGAACCAAATTTTTCTAGGGTACGGAATACCTTAACAATCGTGCTTGCAAAGTTTCATATTTTTCCAGATTTTATAGAATTTTTTATTCATTTCTGAATTTCGTCTGAAATTTTGAAATCTGTCGTATCAGTCGACAGCCCTGGGGGCAGTCGACTGGTAGTGTGAACAGATTAGGTTTGCGTGATTTCTGAAGGGTTTTTTTTTTTTCAGAAATAGGCGTAAATTCTATTTGGCATCAAGGGTTGGGCAGCTTGGGGCACTCATTTTGATGGTGTCAAAGGGGGAGAATTTGAATATTAAGTTAGGTTTGGGTTAAAAACTTAACTTGGGATTAGCAATAAGGGTTGAAATTTGGGAGAAAAGCATAAGATAAGGGGGAGGTTGCCTCTTGTGTGTTATGCTTGAATTTCAATTGCTTTTGCTATTATTATTGCTATATGTTTACCTAACTTAACATATTGCCACACATCAAAAAGGGAGAGATTATTGGGGCAATCGGCCCTGAGATGATCTGGAGGATCATGATATTTTGATGAGTGGGCAATATGGTTAAGTTAGAATTTGTGTTGTTCTCACATGTGTACATAAGTGTGCAGGTGTACAGGTACACATGAACTTGGTTGACGTCTTCAGGTGAAGGATGGCATGGAGGCAAGCTGGAGGTTTGCGTGCGCATCCGAGGGACCATTGGATAGCAGAGATGATGAGCCGAGGGATGCGGACTTCGAGGCATACGTAAAGGGTGGCATGGAGGCAAGTTGGAGGCTTGCGTGCGCATTCGAGGGACGAGGGCCAAAGATGAAGAGGGCATGAAGGCAACAGTCAAACTGCTGGAGGAAGATCAACTAGGTTGAGAGAGGCTGAGTATGAGTGCTTGTACTCAGGGGTTAAAGCCGGGAGGGTTTAAGTGCGGAGAGACTTGTACTCAGGAGTGAAACCCTAGGCTTAAGTGTGTACCAGTCGACTGGCCCAGGGGCAGTCGACTGGCATAGGCTGAAACAGGCTGGCAGAATTCGAACGTTATGCTGTAACGGTCGAATCTGAGTGGGACCAGTTGACTGCCACTTGGGCAGTCGACTGGTAGCGGCTGTTTCAGATTCGAGCCCTATTTAAAGGGGCTCGTTTTCTCCTATTCTTCTTGACGAAACTTGCTTGGATAGGGCAAGTTAGTAGTCTTGTGTGCTCAGTAGCTTGCAAAGGGTTGTGGAGAGGTTTCTCCACCCACAAGGAGCGACACTTTTCTAGCCGGAGGTTATCCGGGGAGTGATCCGCCGAAGGATTGTTGGATTAGTCACCCGACCGGGGTGGATACCAACTAAATCTGGTATTGTTAGCATTGTTATTTATTTTGCATATTATTTCCGCTGCGCTAACATCTGTGTAGAGATCAAACGATCAAAGAAAGTGCATTCACCCCCCTCTGCACGCCTACATCGATCTCACACCAACGTGCTCGGTGCATCTGAGAGACGAGGAGCTGCGAAAGAGTATATCAGTAGATGAGAAGTGCGTGTGCGACATCCGAGGAATGAGAAGTAGGGGAGGAAGTCTGTTTGAGGAGAAGGTCGGAGTTGGGTTCGGGTGAGCTCAACTATAGACGGTCGGGGCATCACCTAAGCGAGCGGAAGCAAAATAGATCAACTTGGAGGTTGATCTTGAAGACTCGAGGCACATCACATGAGATTGAGGGAGCCTCGGGTGCCAGAAATTAGTTCTACCAAAAAGCCTAACTGAGGCACCTTAATTTTGACTGAGGGCGCCCTAGTTTGAAATTGACGTGCCCTTAGTCAGATCTGGGTCGCCCTTAGTGAACAGTAATCGAAAGTTACCATTTGCGCAGTGGATAAAATGTAAGATCTCTACTAGAGCGATAGAGGAGGGGGGGGGGTGAATAGTGCTCTCGAAAAACATTCGATTTCGGAATAACAAATAAGTTACGTAGCGGAATAAAACAAGAACAAGAAAAACACAACACTAACATATTTTATTTTTACTTGGTTCGGAGTCTGTGATGACTCCTACCCCAAGTCCCATAGTCCTTGACCATTTACTTTGGGCAATCACTATCAATTCAGAATGATTACACAATAAGTATGAAAGTATAGAAAATATACAACAATTATATAAACAATCTTCAAGGAATAAAAAAGCATGTGCATTGTTGTCAGAGCAGCTTTTCGGCATCTTCGGAAGATCTTTCACGCAGCACTTAGAAGCAAAGAATATATAGAATTGTTGTTCCGAGCCTCTTGTTGAACACCCTTATAAAGGGTCTCACAAGCGCCCGTGTTGCCATCCTGGGTGCCCCCATACCTAAGACTCGGCTGCTGATCGATGGAGGCTCGGTCCAAACATTATCCTCACTCGGGCTCCTATATGCTCTCGGGCTCTTGTGTTGGTGACGTGGATCGTTCGCTCAGTGTGTGCCAGCTCAACCAAGCCTTGGCTGAGTCTAACCCTCTCGGGCACTCAAAGTTTCGGCCGCCTGAATCCAAAGGGGCATCTATGTTAGTGATATGAGAGAAGTGTCCTAAGGCAATCGCCTTATGATTGTAATCATTTATTTTAATAAATGAATATTCACTATTTGAGTATACATGTTTGTGTATTTGATTGAGATCTTAAACTCATTTACTGAATGTCCGCAATACAATTCACAGCATTAGAGAATTTGTGATGAATTCACAACTAGTGATTATCTCTACATGTGCAATTGTGAAATATTGAAATTGTCCCTAGTCGATGAATTGATAAATATAGACACTATCAATTCTGTTGAGACTAGCATGAGTTATTCTCTAATCAGCTGATTCTCACTGGCTGGTGACATTGAGATGTCCGGAGATAAACATGAATGCTAGTTAAGGGAACTAGTTCATTGGAGTGACTGACTGTAAAACTTCATATGGTAGTCTACATATAGATATGTCAATGAAGTTCTTACTGCAGCTTAAGTGTGATGTTCCTTTGACTTGCGGTACGTTCAAGTCATCTTGGTCATGGAGACTTATACTTTGATATCTTAAACAAACATCTCCAAGGAGCTGTGGACCTAGGATGATTGGGTATAAGTCGAAGTGCCCGAAGATGTTTGAACAGCCTACAAAGGATTTACCACTCCTTGTGAGGAGATGTATACCCGAGGCCTATCGTCGGATTGTTACTCGAAGCCTCTGGCCAGAGAATGACATGTTCAGAGTATGAATCTCTTAAATACATGAGAGTGATTAGAATCCGTAGGACGAGAAAACGTTACTTGGGCTAGGTGTGACGTAGTCAGCCTAGTGGGGACTGACACACATAGACCATGTCCTGAACCAAGTGGGTATAAGATGGTGAAGGGAATGGGGCACGATTCATTGTAGCTGCTGAAGGGTTTCAGAATTGTTTCTGAGGTCAACCGTTGATCTTTCGATTAATTGGGGATCATGATGTACTACTAGGTGCCACTCATGATCATTCTATAATTAATTGATTAATTATAGATGACCAACATAAATCGAAAGCCTATTTAGTCACACGCACTATGAGTAATCTGAGGGATTTAAAACGAGTTGAAAATTGGATTTTCCAATCAAGAGAGATTAAGTTTGGTTGAGCCAAACGATAAGTCGAATCTGAATTTTTCAGAGACACATCGGAAGCGTAAAATGGCTAAGTCTTTTGAAGACATAATAGATGAATTAAATAAGTTTAATTCATTGGGGCTTGGCTTGGATGGGTTGGCCAAAGAGGGCCTCCATCCTCTTTGCTTGGCCGGCCACAACAAAGGGAGAGAACCAAGTTTTTGGTTCAATTTATAAAATAAACCAAGTGTGGTTTGTTTTATAAAATTATGGATGATATAAATTTTTATATAATAAACCAAGGTTTGGTTTATTTTTCATGGAAATTAAAATGAACCATGGATTGGTTTATTTTATTAAAATTAATCATGGATTGATTTACCATGATAAGGAAATTTATTCCATAGGAGAGAAGATTTTTATCATGAATTAAAATATGATTTTAACCATGATATAAAATCAAACTTGGCATGATGGAATAAGTTATTCCATATTTGAGAGGCTTGATGGTTGAGAGACCACTATATAAAGGACCCAAGGCAAGGCTTGGGGAAGAATCATAGAGATGAAGGCATAGGCTCTCTCCCTCTCTTTCTCTCCTTCTCTTCTCCCCTTCTTGCCATACACCAACCAGCCCCAAGAAGGAGCACCAGCCGACCATCCTTTTGTGGTTAGTCTTCCGACTTCTCTCTTGGTTTTTCTTGTTGCGTTCTCGGAGAATCTAGTAGTTCTCGAGAACACGAAACTCGTAGCTTTGCGAAGTCATCCCGAAGATACTCGGCATGGACGCGAATAGAGGCGGAGCTTCCAAGGGACGCTTATGGTTGGATCTCGTCCCTTCCTTCGAGTTACGCGAGGTAATACGTAAATTAGTTTATGTTTCTATAAAATTTCAAATATGTGATCATGTCTACACAAGATAAAATTGCATGCTTAGATGTGTGGTTAAATGATTTAGAGAAATTATTTATGCTAAACCTTCCGCTGCATGTAATTAATTTTAAAATTATGAACCCGCATCCATGTCAACATGCACCCGGTCCCATCAATCTAAACTCCGACAAATATCCCCTTTTCCTTAGCTACAAAATAAGGTTAGAACACAAAAAATAATATATAATGCATGTGTTCGACAACTTATGCTATCCGATCATGACTTTTAGGTTTTGACCAAAACTCTAGGTTGGACTGACGCCTATTGTTTTCTCTTTCGGGGAACACATCCTCACCTACTCATCTCAAGTTGCCAACCTCCGGTTGGACTTTTTCTTAGCCTCCAATGACTCCGAAACTGGCAATGCTCGATCTCGACCCTTCTCGACTCCTGTCCATAGTCCTCACTCGACTATATCTTTTGCCCAATCCTTCAGATCAAGACTTCGGTGTCCAACCCTCAGTCAAGTCTTCATGCATAACTTTACTTACCAGGTCTTTGATGCCCAGCCCTTGGCTAGTACATTGTGCCTAATCATGCCGATCATGACTTAGTGCCTAGGTACGCTTGGACTTTCTTGCACACTCAAAGTAACACGTTAAATCATAAAACACACTTAACTTTGAACCCTTTGCCAACATCAAAATAAGGTTTAATCAGGTGCTTCCGACACCAATAATCTTCCTCTTTTTGATTTATGACGACACAATCCAAAAGTTAAGTTAAAACAAACTAACAATTTCAAAGCACCTTTTTTAAAAAAAACTAACAGTTTTCATAGTACAAAAAAAACTTTTTCTCCAAAATATAATTCAAGTTTAAGTTTCATAAAGCTCCCCCTTAATTTATTACTCTCCCCTTGAATCTTTGAAAATATGCATTTTTAAAGGAAGATGAGTTTTTAAGAAAAAAATACTTAATTTTTTTTAAAAAACATTGAAAAATGTCCACTAAATTTTCTCTGAAAAATGTACACTACTTTATTTTTTTCTTTCCCCCTTTGATATATATCAAATAATTAGTTCGAAGGGAAAGAAATTTTGTTAAGTAAAAATTTCTAAGTAAGCAAACTACATGATTTAAAAAATTAGAATTTTTAAGGAGAGTTTTTTAGAAAGTCCAAAAAACAATTTTATAACTTTTCAAGAATAAATTTTGAAAATCTTTAAATTTGAAAATATGATTTTTCTAGGTATCAGAGCTCGGACTAACACAATATTTAAAAATTTGCTAAAAGATTTTGCAAGCAAAAATATATTCTAATAAAAGGATTTTAAAGTTATGAAAATTTCCAAAATTAAAAAAAAATTTACAAAAATGTTTTAAGTAAAAACTGAGTCCAAAATTTTTCTAAGGAAAAAGCAAGAAAAAAATGTTATAGTAAAAAAAAATGTTAACTAAAAATTTTCAAGAACAGTACTTAAGAATTAACTAAGCAAGTAACTATAAATGATTAACTGAAGCAAATATAAGTCAATTTTAGGAGCAAACTTTTAGCCACCCATTTGAGTTCAAGCATGATTTAAAAATAAATAATTAATTTTTGAAAATAACTTAAATATTCATTTTCCTCAAGCACCTATCTAACCTTTTCGTTACTTGCTAACTCTTATGAAACATTAGCTTTCACTTAGTCAAGTTAAGTAATATGATCCAGTTAGATTCACAAAGCAAGTTTACTTAACTTGATTGATATTCATTTGTATTTATCACCCCAAACTTCGATGCATTGATATAAGCATCTTAAGTTCAAGGCATTGTCCTAAGCATCTTGACCATTTCTAAGTTGTCAAGCAAATTAACCCTAATGGGCTTGTGAGATGCTGGATTCTAAATCTATAGGATCATGCATACTAGGGGTTAAGCCTATGTTAAGTCCATAATGAAGAAACTCCCTAGTTTTGAGGGAGATAATTTTGAAAATCTAAATAACAAAAAGAAATCAAACATAGATTCTAGAAAAGATAGTTTTAAAAACTAAGTATCAATATATTTTTGAAAAATATGATTTTAAAATCTAAGTAATAATTTTGCAAAGCATGGATTTTGAAATAAAGTGTAGTGAAAAAAAACTGTAAAAAAATCTATTCTACTGAGCACATTCCTAGCTGCCTTCTTAGTGTACTAAACTCAGACTCAGGTAATGATTTTGTAAAAATGTCAGCTAGATTACATTTGGATTCTACATGTTTGAGTATGATTTCACCCCTAGCTAGGTGGTCTCTAACAAAATGATATCTTACTTCAATATATTTAGTCCTAGAGTAGTGGATTGAATTTTTAGTTAGGTTGATTGAGCTAATATTATCAATAAAGACCCTAGTATTAGTGTACTTTAGTTGAAGGTCTTTTAATGTATGTATTATCCATAAAAATTGAGTCACACATTCTCCTAAGGATATGTATTTAGCTTCAGTTTTGGATAATGCAACAGAGTATTGCTGTCTACTACACTAACTAACTAAGCTTTGACCCAATATTTGATAACTCCCACTACTATTTTTTCTAACTAGTTTATACCCTGCATAATCTGAGTTAGAATAACATAGTAGATCAAAGTTAGGAGTTCTATGATACCAAATATCTACATATAGGGTGTCTCTAACATATCTAAAAATCTTTTTATAACACTTAAGTGAGATTCCTTAGCATAAGTTTGGTACCTAGCACAAATACCTACTACAAATAAGATGTCTAGTTTGCTAGTAATTAGGTAAAGTAAACTACCTATAGTACTCCTAAAATATTTTAGGTCATCTAATTTTCTTTCTGGGTCACTATCCATTTTAATATTAGTTGCCATAGGGGTGCTTATTTCCTTAGGGTTTCCCATTCCAAATTTTTTTAATTAGTTCTTTAGCATACTTAAATTGATGAACATAGTTTCCATCCTAAGTTTATTTTATTTGGAGTTCTAGTAAAAAGGTTAACTTACCTACTAAGTTTATTTCAAATTCACTTTCTGTTAAAATACGAAAATTCATAGGGCTAAAAAGTAAATTTCCTAAAAGTTAGGGGGCTTCTTTAATATGTTCCAAACTTAGGGTCTAAATGCAAATAGCCAAACCTTATTTCTTTTGGTGTGGCCGATTGTGAGCCGACTTCCCTCTTCAGCCGACTCTTATTCTTCTTCGTCGAGCGCACGCAAGGGAACTGTCGACGCTGCAGCGACCACGGGTGGTTTCCCTCCACGCGATGAAGGTCAGCCCAGAGCACAATGATATGCTCTTCCCCTACGGTGATCTGATTTTTCTTTGGAAGTGGATCTAGGGCACGGCGCTCTAGGAGTTTTCTTTTCTATTGGGCGAGGGAGAGGAAGCAGAAGGGAATGACGGTCAAGGATCCGGGAAAAGCTGGCTTGAATCGGCGGTTTCCATCGCGCGCTGGCGTCGTGATCTTGCTGCTCACCGATCGAAGAGGAGGGGTTCCTGGCTAGGGTTAATCTGTTCTTCAGGAAGATTCCCAGGTGAGTTTTGATCTGTTGTGTGTATGCTTGGATTCCGATCTCTATGCGTGTGTTGATCTCGAGGTTTATCTATGATTTAGGGTTGTTGCGATTGGTCCTCCTTCTCTACCCGATCTCGGCATATTGGAATTGATCGGAGATGGGCTTGGGATGCAGAGAACTGTAAACCATTGTTTTCTTCCGAGGATCTTTGTTGGTTCTTGCGGATCGCTACTGTTGGGGTCGTGAATCACAGGTAAGGACCATTTTGGATCTGAATTGCAAAGGTTTCTAGAGGTTTGATTTGTAGTTTCTTGAGATTTTGGTTCGGTGGTTTAGAGACGATTATGGATATAGGATTTGTATCTATTTTGGTGGTTTGATTAGTTTCTGCCAGGATTGAATGCTATAATTGATATTTGATCTTGGGATGATCTACTGTGCGGGGGTTATTTGTATGATTGTGTTCCTATTTCTGACCTTGTTGGCTTTGCCACTGTGAACTCATTGTTGTGTTCTTGCGTTTCACTATGAGTTGGGATCTAGAGTTCGGTTGTGTTTGATCGATTTGGGTTGGAATGTGGTAATTAGTTTTGATTCTTGGTTCTGTGTTGGACTATTGGTATCTGCCGTGAGATATTTTTTGGAGTCAGATCAATGGAGGTTAGCTAACCTATCCTAGCTAGATTTGGTTGGGGTCTCTTAGATGGTGGTTTGGACCTAGACTTGAATTGAGTGTATTTAGGTTGGGCTTAGGCTAAACCTAAATCAAACCAAGATTCAATGACTAGGAGTTAGTCATTTGATTAAAATTAGTTAAATGTCTTCGGTATTAGGGTTAACCCTGACACGAATTGGGGATTTGTTTAACTACTTAATAGTTGCATAGATAGCTAAATTATGTATTATGATATAGGTTATTAACGTGGCTATTTGAACTCCACTTGCGGCAGATATTATTTCAGACGGGGTTCTCTTCGCATACACTCTACTACATTGGAGGCGGGTACCTCTGACTTATCTTTTAGATTAGTCATAGCCGATATGCTTGATATGCTATGTTTAGCGGTAGGGTAATGTATTATTTTATACCTACTCTACCTTTGCTGATACTATTTATGATATACCTGGCATGTGATATCTATACCTTTAGGACCTAGGTTATGGTGCATTATCTATGATCCTTGCATATCATGTTGATATAGGTGGACTAGATAGTGGATGCTGTTTGACCAGAGTCATGCATCATCGTGCACTGTGTATCACTGTCGATCAGGGGCCCCCTTATGGGTGAGTCAGGTTGACAGTCATACTGACCTATCCATACGACCACTCATGTGTTAGTGGTTGACGGAGTATGGGTAGTGTGCTCTGTGTTGCTCTGCTTATGCACTCATGGGTTAGCGAATCGGAGCGTGGTAGCAGGCAAAGATCCCTCCTTGAGTAGTTCATATTCCAGGAGATGAGAGAGAGAGGTCTCTCCCCCATTTATATACATGGGGTAGGTGTTAATACTCAGGTAGAGATATCCCCCATAGAGGACCTGGGGTAGGGATGTTACTCCGACAGTGAGGAAACATTCAGATAGAGATATCCCCCGGATAGGTCATGGGGTAGGGGTGTTACGCCGATAGCATATCGTCTACCGGTCGCTCAGGAGCAGTGATGGCAGAGTACGGACGGCAGTCACAGCTCTACGCCGGAGGCTGGCCTCCGTTCAGCTTCCTCCCGTACATAGGTGACGATGTCTGACCGGCGACAGAGGTGACCATGTCATTGCACCATGTGCATACGTATATTTTGTATTTGCTCGTGCTTGCTATACTTGGATGTTGCATATGTTTGACATGCACATATAGGAGACCCTTATGTCTGGTTTCGGCGACTCAGCCACATTGGTATGGTATTTGCTATTTCTGTTTCAGTTGTACTTACCACTGCCCGTACCTGTGTTTATTTTGATAGCTTGTTACACTATTGCTAGCTTAGACTATCTTGTATATCTGATGAGATATCCACTGAGTACTGTGACTCACCCCGTTAGCTCCCTGTTTTTATTTCAGGATGATTGTCTGGAGTGCCCGGCAGCCTGTCCCAGTTCGCGTATTTCTTCGAGATGATTCCGGGATGTTTCTTTTACTTTGCTGGTGGTACATGTTGGTACCCGTTTTCTGTTTCTTTTATTTTACTTTTCCGCTGCTGTATTCGTGTTTGGTTTTGTCATCTTATACGGCGGTATAGTTATACTTTTGTGAGTCATGGAGGCCTGGTGCTTTGCGTTTGTCGTAAGTCGTACCGGTACGCAGCTTTTATCGTCGTCTTGCTTTCGGGTATTTCAGACGGTTGTTCCAGCCCTATAGGTTGTGGTACAGTTGACTGAGGTGGTCGTAGATGCTTGGTTTCCGAATTGTCCGTCGGTCGAGGGAGTGGCAGTCCAGTCGGTAACGGACGGGCAGCTCCTCGGGGCGTGACACTTTCTATTACTTTTATGAATTCTTTTAAAAAGATTATGTTGGTTAAGCCAAAAATAATATTATCTATATAAATTTGGACTATATATATGTCTTTTTCTAGGGATTTAACAAAAAGGGTTGAATCAATTTATCCTTAGTTAAACTCCTTAGAAACTAAGTAAGTGGACAATCATTCATACCAGGCTCTAGGTGCTTGTTTTAATCCATATAGGCTTTTTTAAGCTTAAAAACATAGTTAGGGTGATCTAAGTCCTCAAAACCTGATGGTTGACCTATATAAACTTCTTCTTTTATAAATGTAGCGACCCGCCTTCTCTACCTTAGACGGACCGTTACTTGTCTACTTCTTGACTCTAATGCACGACTAAGAATGCGGAACTTTCTTTTTCTTTTGTATTTAAATCTATCTAAGAATGATATTCTAACTTTAATAGTCATGCATTTAAACTCATCACGCAAGGTGCTATAATATTACTAGAGCATTATGGAATATGGATGCAACTTTTCTAAGCATATTTAAAGCAATAAAACTTAATTCGAAACTAACCACATCTTGGCACATGCAATAATATTTCTAGAACTTCATAGAATGTAAATCTTACTTTTCTACCGAATTTACCAGCATTTTAAGTACAATTAGGACCTAGTCCAAAAGGGAATAATAATAAGCTCAAGAATAAGTCCAAAACGCAATGTATCCACATGTTAAACTACTCATGCCCTTGCTCATCGAGTGCATTCACAAAAGTATGCATACTAATTGAAATGACATGGAATCTTCATTCTACAAAATTGAGCATGTAAAACTATCCGAAGCATGAATGTTTAATAAACTCCATAACACAATAACTTGGAATTTGGAAATCTTAAACTTGCATTTCAAATAAGCTAAACTGTCTCATCCCAAGGATCTCTCCAAGGTCAGCCACCACACACACGTCACTCAGCACCGCCTCGTCGCCTTCCTTCAGAATTGCTTGTCTTTACCTTTATCTACAGTAAGAGGAAATGCAACTAATAAGCATAAAGCTTAGCAAGTACTATCTAGCTCACAAAAACTTGAAATGTGCAGGCATGCTTTTTAAACAATGTGAAATCACATGAGATACTTTTATGCTTAAAAGAAACACTAAAACATGTATATACTTTTATGCTTAAAAGAAACACTAAAACATGTATATACTTTTAAACATGCATAATCAAGCATTAATAAGTCTTAACTCACTTTTTCTTGGCTTAACTTGAAACTTTAGCAATTCTTTAACTTTACATCTCTCTTTAACTTTTAGGAAAACTTCCTTAAATTTTAGAAAAACTTTGCTAAAGCATATACTTGAAAATAATAACTCACTTGGATCCACTTAAGACGTAAGTACCATCTTATGCGCGTTCCCTAAAAGGTTGGGGTAGCGAGCCACCAATCCTAATAGAGCAGACCTTGGTCTACCAGGGCCAAGACCTTGGAATTGGACACCTGGATTTCTTTAACGATGCCCTTGGACGCCGGGTACTGGCCTTAGAAAATAAAATACTTACTTTTTCTTATCTTGAATGCCTTGGCATTTTAAGGAGCACCTTGTGTGCCCAAATCCCTAAGTCTTGACTTTTGGGGATTTCTTAAGGCCTTGGCCTTTTCTTTTCTTCTTCTTTATCTTTCTTTTCTTTTTTTTTCATAGATTTCTTAGACCCTAAACTCACATAGGATACTCTATCAAATATATATAAGCATATAATGAACTAAGATCACATGCAAAATCTTAAACTAAAAGTGAATATCTCTTTTAAAACTTTTAAGGGAAAATTCTTGCGGAAAACCGCCTCTTACTGCAGGTGAGCAGTACTTACCTCCTGCGCTAGGTTTTCCTTACGAATAAAATCTGAAATTCCCGAGGAAACGTTGAATTTCGACGTTCTTCTTACTCCTTGGCATTCTCCTCGCGTCTACGAGAGTTCTCGTAGAGAATAGGGCCTCTTGAGACCTTCCCTTGGCTTCTCCTTTGTCTTGGGCGAGAGAGAGGGCGAGAGGAAGAAAAAAATCACGAGAGGGAGAGAGGGAGTCGGCGAAGAGAGGATGTGAGGGAAAGAATGAATAAAAAAGCCCTAAGTTTCCCTTTTATACTTATGGAAAAAATTTAACTAATTCTACCTTATCTATTGTTTCCGCTAATCTATTTCAACAAAAGCAAGCTAGCCCACTTGGTCCGCTCCTCCTCCTCTCACAGTGTAGGTTCAGGGATCAATTCCCTCCTATGTGTTTTTCTCTTTTTACCCCATTTTTGCCACTTTCGTTTACGAAAAAATTTTATAAAAATATCCATAAATTTGGAATAAATTCTAAGATATTTCTAAAATTAGTTTCGAGAATTTTCGGACGTTATAATCCCCCATACCCAGAACGGACTCGGAAAATTCCATAAAAATATTCTAAAAATTCCTAAAAATATCTAGAATATTTCTAAATTATTTTTAACTAATTTCAAGGACTTTAAGGACTTAAAATGGAAATTTTGGGGCGTTACAATCCCCCATACCTTATGAAAAGTTCGTCCTCGAACTTAGAATAATTCTGGATATCTTTCTCTCATGCTGTCCTCACGTTCCCAAGTAGCCTCCTCATGCTTTTGACTTTGCCAGATGACCTTCACTAGTGGCACCTCTTTGTTTCTTAATCTTTTAACTGTTTTGTCCACTATCTTTGTCGGTCTGCTCTCATAGCTAAGATCTTCTTGGATCTGCACTGACTGAGGCTGAATCACTTGATTGGGATCGTGAATACACTTCTTTAGCATGGAGACATGAAACGTACTGTGGATAGCTGACATATCCTCTGGCAAGTCCAGCTCATAGGCTACCTTCCCAACTCTCTTTATAATCTTGTAGGGTCCTATGTAGCGAGGACTCAGCTTGCCCTTTTTGCCAAATCTCATCACTCCCTCCATAGGGGCGACCTTGAGAAATACTGAATCTCCAACTTGGAATTCAAGTGGCCTACGGCGTGTGTCAGCATAACTTTTCTGTCTACTCTGGGCAGTCTCAATCCTCTAGCGGATCATCTGGATAGCCTGAGTGGTCTCATCTATAAGCTCAGTCTGGCTGCCTAGTCCTGACTCCATCTCTTTCTTCTCACCAGCTTCTTACCAACATATGGGTGATCTGCATTTTCTGCCATACAATGCCTCATAAGGCGCCATCCTGATGGTGGCCTGATAGCTATTGTTGTAGGCAAACTCAGCTAAGCACAGAAATTTGCACCAACTACCTTTAAAGTCCAACGCACAAGCCCTGAGCATGTCTTCTAAAATCTGATTTACTCTCTCTATTTGTCCATCTGTCTGGGGATGGAAAGCTGTGCTGAACTGAAGTCTGGTGCCTAGGGCGTCCTGAACACACCTCCAAAAATGGGAGATGAACCGTCCGTCTCTGTCAGACACGATCGACCTCGGAACTCCGTGAATCCTGATCACTTCTTTCACGTATAGCTGTGCTAACTGCTCTACCGAATGCGATAACTTGATGGCTAGGAAGTGGGCAGACTTGGTCAAAATGTCCACTATCACCCATATTGCATCGTGTCCATGGGTGGTCTTTGGGAGACCTGTGATAAAATCCATGGATATCTCTTCCCATTTCCACTCTGGAATGGGAAGAGGCTGCAGAACTCCTCCTGGTCTCTGGTGTTCTGCTTTGACTCTCTGGCAGGTCAAGCAGGTACTGATATATCTGGCCACGTCTCGCTTGAGTCCAGACCACCAGAACTTTTTTTTTAAATCTTGGTACATCTTGGTAGAACCAGGATGCATAGAGTACGGGGTACTGTGGGCTTCTTCTAAAATATTCTTTCTTAGTTCCTCATCATTGGGGACGGAAAGGCGGTCTCCAAGATAGAGGATGCCGCTGTCTGATACTCGAAACTCTGAATTTTCTGCCTCTTGGATCTCCTGCTTGATCTTCTGGATCTCTGGGTCTTGACTTTGCTTTCTTTGTATATCCACAAGCAGGGTTGACTCTAGAGTCAATGCAGAAAGTGTTGGTGCAGAATGCACCAAAGTCAAACCTGTGTTTTGATATTGGCAAAAGGGTTCAAAAGTTAAGGGTTAGTTGTTGTCTAACAAGCTTTTTGAGTGTACAGGAAAAGCCCTAGCGAAGGAAGGCTAGGCACTGGCGAAGGATTGCCAGACAGGAGAAGCCCTAGCAAAGGACTGCTAGGCACTGGCAAAGGACCGCCAGAATGCTAAAACCCTAGCGAAGGACTGCTAGGCTGGCGAAGGACTGCCAGAAGAAAAGACCTAGCGAAGGGCAGCTAGGCACCAAGCAAAGGGCAGCTTGGTAACTCAAGACCTGGCGAAGGACTGCCGGGCAAAAGTCCAACTGGAGGATCCGGTTGGCACCAGGTAAACTCTCCCGAGAGGAGTAGGTGAGGACGCGTTCCCCTTGAGGGAACATTAGGCGTCGGTTCGACCTAGGGCTCCATTTTGGAGACCAAAGTCAGAACCAAGACAGCTAAGGCTGTATAAAATAATAATATTATTGTTATTTGGACTAACCCTGGATGCAAGATCGAAGGACTGAGTATCTGCAGCTCAGAGAGCCTCAAAGGAGTGAGGCAGAAGCTGAGCAGGGCGCCCTGGTCGTCAACCCAAGTCTCTAACAACCTCGACGCGCTTCAACCCGCTTGTCGCGGGCGCCCCGCGTGTCTCGGGCGCCCCCACTGCCAGCTGCCGAAGCGCATCTCTGCGAAGATGAGGAGATGAGGCCTTTTGACTGGTCAATGCGGGCGCCCCGAGTCCTCCGGGCGCCCCGGTCAAACCGGATCCCGAGGATAAGGGGATCAGACGGCGACCGAGCTACAGCCGGATCAGCTGCCACGTGGGGGGCGCCCCCGTCGACCAGGGCGCCCCTAGGCCCTATATAAAGGGCCCTCGACCCCCTTCTTGATAGCATCACTTACTGCGACGCTTCCACGCTCTACAACTTTCATTCAACGCATCCAAACGCTCCGACGACCGCGCTCTGCTCCAGGAACTTCTCAACTCAAGTCCGAAGCACCGTCGACCTCCCGCTGCACTGAAACTCGAGCCTATCCCGGGAGTTGGTAAATACAGAAGTGTTATATTTCTTATTGCAATTTGTATTTCTCTTCTTTACTTATTCTACGAATTATAGAATTGCCCAAAGTAAACGGTCAACGACCGTGGGCCTTGGAGTAGGAGTCGACCCAGGCTTCGAACCAAGTAAAACGACCTTGTTAGCGTTGTGTTGCTTTTTGTGTCTTATTTCCGCTGCGCACTTACTCTTTTTTAAATCCGAATGATTTGCGACATTCACCCCTCCCTCTCTCGCATTTCTCGATCCAACAAGTGGTATCAGAGCCGAGCCGCTCTTCACCGGACTAACCGCCGACGGAGCAACGACGCCAGGAGTTGAGGGGGAGCCCAGGGGTGAATCAGGTACAATTTTTTTTTAATGTCTAATTTTAAATTGCATATTATTTGTTTCACGTGCAGGGAGAGAGGGCACTATAAAAATCAGTGCCCTACTCATAAGACTCGGTCTACACCACCGGCGGCGAAGGAGGTACCAGCGCCAGGAGTCCGGAAGAATAAGGAACATGTACAATGCATCAAATGAGAGAAGTACGGACACTACAAAAACAAGTGTCCGGCGAAGGTACGGAAAATTTATGTTCCGAAATTTTATCCTGCAATATTTTATGATAATTTAGTTAATTTTACTGATAAATTAGAATTACTGCATAATAAAATTAGCCTCTTGCATGATAAGTTAGAAAATAAAGATATGACTAAAATATTAGAAATTAATTGTTTAATTCAAAATATAAATTTAGAAATTAATAAAATTAATTCTGATAATTATTCTGATAATAATTCTGATAAAATCAATTCTGATAATATTACTGACAATTTTAATTCAGAAAAAGTTAATCCTAAGGATAACTCCGAATTTGAATTTGAAAACCTTAAGGATAATTCTGAGGATAAAAATGATTTTATTCTTGATAATAATTTAATTATAGATAATCCTGAAGACTACTATAAAACCTTAACTAGTGGCCCATTTTACTCCACACACTTTGAGGATATTGATTTTGAGGAGGAAATGAAATTTTCTAAGATTAGGGCCATAATTAATGAAAATTACAAAGGATCAAATAAATCAAAATTAATAGAAAAATTCAGAAAGAAAAATAAAAACGAAGAAGAATTTTTCGAAATAATGAAAATGATGAATTTAAACCCACAACTGTTAATTAAACCTTAATTAATCAAATTAATTCAATTAAATCTTAATTAAACAAATTAATTCAATTAAATCTTAATTAATTCAAATAAATCTTAATTAATTCAATTAAATCTTAATTAATTCAAATAAATCTTAATTAATTCAAAAACTAATCAATTCAATTTAAACTTCAATTAAATCAATTTAATTCAATTAAACTTCAATTAAATCAATTTAATTCAATTAAACTTCAATTAAATCAACAAATAATTCGAATTAATCCACTTAAAATCAATTAAATTCAATTAAATTCGATTTAATCCACTTAAATTAAATTCAATTAAATTCAAATAATTCGAATTAATCCACTTAAATTCAATTAAATTCAATTAAATTCAAATAATTCGAATTAATCCACTTAAATTCAATTAAATTCAATTAAATTCAAATTAATCCACTTAAATTCAATTAAATTCAAATTAATTCAATTAATTCACCTTAATTCAAATTAATTCAATAAATTCACTTTAATTCAATTAATTCAAATTAATTCACTTTTCAATTAAATTCAAATTAACTCAACTTTAATTCAATTAAATTCAAATTAACTCAATTTTAATTCTACTAAATCCAATCTTAAATCACTTAAACCTGAACCAAACTAAAACCTTACCCAAACAGCAACAATTAATTCAATAAAATCAAATATGTCAAAGTGGGTTGATATATTCGCAGGTTCACACGATATGTATCAAATCGAGAATTTGATACATTCTTAGAAACAAAAATAAAATGTCTTGACTTGTTTGACTCATGCATAATTGCCATGCCATGCATTTGCTATTTTCCTTTAAAATATATGGCATGTCATTCATATTTAATTTTTATGCATAATTTAGAATGGTCATAAGAAAAAGATAATTGAAATTTGGCAATATAGTATTGGGAGGAGGTGAGATGATAGTACGTTGGGGAAACCAACTCTAATAAGATCAAGTCTACTTGGTCTCTTTAGACTGGTGAAACCAGTCGAAGCTACCGATCCAAGACCCAAGCTAGTTAGACCAGAAAATGACCTAATTTAATTTGAAAATGAAATTTCATTAAAAGACTTTGTCAAGAAAAGGGTGGATGATCCCATAAGGCTACGGCCAAAGAAGGCCTAGTGCCTCGCCAAGACTTGGAAGCCAATTTCTGAAATTCAAATTCAAATTATCTTTTGTCAAATTCGAATCTAACATAAATTTCAATTAAATCTTAGATTTAATAATGGAAAATGATTCAAGCATCTCACAATACACCTATAAGGCAATCATGCTTGTTGTATTTATACATCTAAAATGGGTGAGATGTTAAGGACTAATGAATTGAAAAATATTTTTCAAAATTGTTTTTCAAAATTGTTAGAATATTTTCCTAAAAATATATTTTTCAAAATAGAGCTTTAACATAATAATGTTTTTATGGAATTCATGCTTGTCTGATTGATTATATATATTACACATTTTTCAAAAAGGTATATTATTTTCAAAAATTGATTGACTCACGCAATTAGACACAAGCCTCTTAGGATAGCACTAAAGTTCCTTAGGGCACTTAGATAGAGTCAAACGACATTGATGCAGGGGGAGTGCTTTTCATATTTTTCAAACTGCACTTTAAAAACATTACTATTATTTGAAAATATCTTTTCGAAAATCATGCTTTAATCGTTATCACTTGTGGCTTTTCGAAAAAGATTTTACCTATTGCAAAAATCAAATGTTTACCTGTTCTTTTGATTCTGATAAACCCTAAAGACACAGAGGAAGGTCCACTTCATAATCTAAAAAGGACTCCTAGGATGTGTCAGATTTAGGGGGAGTCTGAGTCAAATTTTAGTCTTAAACTATTTTTTATTATTAGAAAATTCCTTTGATTTGAATCAAACCTTAAGACTCAAAGGAAGAGTACTTGTGGTCAACAAGCTTCCCAGGACTGAGTCAAGTTTAGGGGGAGGTCAAATTAAAAGAATTATTCAATTACATGCTTTTAAAATACTAAAAATCTATGTTTTTCAAAATACCACTTGTTAAAATTTGTGTGACTTATGAAATGATTTTGAAATAATAGTTACTTAGGTTGGAAAATTCCCAGGACACTTAGGAAATGTTCTTGTGGTCAACAAGGTTTCCTAGAATAGTGTCAGACTGGAAAATAGACCAAGTTAAGTAAAATATTAGATCTTCAAAATTCACACAGTTTTTCAGCACATACTTTGTGAAATATTATCATTTTTCTTAAAAATTTATAATAATATTTACTTGTTTGAAAACTTTCCAGGACACTTAGGAAATGCCCTTGTGGTCAACAAGGTTTCCTAGGATGGTGTCAGACTGGAAAAGAAACTCAATCAAGTAAAATATTTTCAAAAAAAAAAGTACTTATGTCTTTCAAAACCAATATTCTTAATTTTGAAAAAAAAATATTTTCAAATGTATTGTTAAGTACTTAATTTCTCAAAAAATATACTTATATTTTTTCAAAAAGGGATTTAAATAATCTTTTAAAAGTACTTGCACTCCTTACAAATCATCTTTTCAAAGTACTTATATTTTAAACCTAGAGCATTTTTCAAATTTATGCAATTTTTTAAAAACAAAATTGCACTAAGTATTTTCAAAACAAAAATTCAAAGTTTTTTATTGTTGATGCAAGTTTTTTTTGATGCATGACAAAGGGGGAGAGAGTGCTTAAGTTAGAATTTTTTTTCAGTTAGAAAATTTTTTACTCTCCCAAAACCTATACCTTTTAGTTTTTCTATCCCAAGGATAGTAATTTAGCCCCTTAAACCAATCTAACTTAAGTTATTGTCAAACATCAAAAAGGGTGAGATTGTTGGTGCAAGTTGCATCAATGATGTTCTCCTTTATGTGTTTTAATGTTTGACAATGTACTTAAGTCAGTAATATGTTGAACAGACAAAGGGGAGCGAAGGAGAAGTAACCTAAGCCTGAGAAAAGTCCTAGTTAAGCTAGGCATGGAAACCCTAAGACCTAGCGAAGGGCTGCTAGGCTCTGGCGAAGGGCTGCCAGAACGAAAAAGACCTAGCGAAGGGCTGCTAGGCTCTGGCGAAGGGTTGCCAGAAAGAAAAGACCTAGCGAAGGGCTGCTAGGCACCTGACGAAGGGCTGTCAGGAAAATAAGTCCTAGCGAAGGGCTGCTAGGCACCTGACGAAGGGTTGTCAGGGGAACAAGTCCTAGCGAAGGGCTGCTGGGCACCTGACGAAGGGCTGTCAGGGAAACAAGACCTAGCGAAGGGCTGCTAGGCACCAAGCGAAGGGATGCTTGGTATCCAAGACCTAGCGAAGGGCGGCTAGGCAAAAGTCCACCCGAAGGACCGGGCGGCAACCGTCTCCTGAAAGGAGTAGGTGAAAGGCGCTTTCTCGGGGGTAAGAGTTTGCGTCGGTTCGACCAAGGATTGCATGCCAATCCGAAGTCCGAACCAAGTTCGTAAGATTAATATTTCATGTATACTTGCTTTGCATATATATATCTTGCAGGTACCAAGAGAAGAAGACAAAGCAAGTAAATGAAGAAGGCTGAAAACTGGCTGCCAGAGGGCCCCCAGTGTTGGGGGCGCCCCCAGCAGCCAGGGCGCCCCCACAGGGGGGCGCCCCCATCCAGCCAGGGCACCCCCAGCATGGGGGGCGCCCCCAGCCAGTGCAGAAGATGTGCACTTGTGTGTGTTTGCAGAACAGGTGTCAACCGGGGCGCCCGGAGCGTCCGGGGCGCCCCCAGGTAGTACTAAAACATGCAGTTTCGTGATGCAGTCAAAACAGGTGTCAACCGGGGCGCCCGGAGCGTCCGGGGCGCCCTGATTAGTAGCTGTTTTGCTGTTTCGAAGCCAGAACACAGGATAAGCCCTCAAGGGGGCGCCCGGGTCATCCGGGGCGCCCTGGTCAAAGTTCTTATCACCTGCGGCGAAGTAGGCGTGAAGATAAGAGTTGACCGAGTCTTCCGGGGCGCCCCCGTCGACCAGGGCGCCCCCAGGAGGGCTATAAAAGGGGCTTCGACCCCTCTGCTTCCAACACACTTTCCTGTTGGATCGAGAGATGCGATAGAGGGGGGGGGGTGAATGTCGCAAATCATTCGAATTTCGTAAAGAGCAGTTGCGTAGCGGAATAATTAAAATCAGACAATGCGAACACCAAGATTTTTACTTGGTTCGGAGCCTGGGTCGACTCCTACTCCAAGGCCCACGGTCGTTGACCGTTTTCTGCGGGCAATTCTATAAGTTCGTAAACCAGTTTACAATTATTGAATACAGAATAAGTGCAGTAAACTTATATAACAAGAATTATGCTCTTCTTTTACCGACGTCCGGATTAGATCGAAGATTTCGGGGCAGCGGGACGTCGTCGGCTCGATTTGGGCAGTATCTGGAGCAAAGTACGAGAGCAGAAGAGCGTGGAAGTGTCCGAAGAATTTGATTGCTGAAGAAGAGGGTCGAGGGTCCTTTATATAGGACTCGGGGCGCCCGGGATGCTCGGGGCGCCCCCCACGTGGCTTGTGATCCAGCGTGCTCTCGGTCGTGACTGATCGCTTCGACTTCGGGATAACAGTTGACTGAGGCGCCCGACGCGCGCGGGGCGCCCGGGTTAGCCGGTCAAGGCTTCATCTTCTTCGCGAGGGTGAGCTGCTGCAGCTGCCAGTGGCGTGGCACAGTGGGCGCCCGCGACACGCGGGGCGCCCGATGCGCGCGGGGCGCCCGAAACATCCGGGGCGCCCCCAAATGTGCTGCTGTCGGGGCTTTTACTTGCTCTGCTGACTTTGGGTTGACTCTGGGGCGCCCGAATCATCTGGGGCGCCCTGCTCAGCTACTGCCTCACTCCTTTGAGGCTCTCTGAGCTGCAGAAATACAGTCCTTCGGTCCTGCATCCAGGGTTAGTCCAAAATAGCAATTAATAAGTTAATTTTACACAGCCTTGGCTGTCTTGGTTCTGACTTTGGGTCTCCAAAATGGAGCCCTAGGTCGAACCGACGCCTAATGTTCCCTCAAGGGGAACGCGTCCTCATCTACTCCTCTCGGGAGAATTTACCTGGTGCCAATCGGATCCTCCAGTTGGACTTTTGCCCAGCAGCCCTTCGCCAGGTCTTGAGTTTCGCCCAGCAGCCCTTCGCCAGGACTTGGTTTTTGCCCAGCAGCCCTTCGCCAGGTCTTGAGTTCCTGACAGCCCATCGTCAGGTGCCTAGCATCCCTTCGCTAGGACTTGGTTTTTGCCCAGCAGCCCTTCGCCAGGTCTTGAGTTCCTGACAGCCCATCGTCAGGTGCCTAGCATCCCTTCGCTAGGACTTGGTTTTTGCCCAGCAGCCCTTCGCCAGGTCTTGAGTTCCTGACAGCCCATCGTCAGGTGCCTAGCATCCCTTCGCTAGGACTTGGTTTCCTGCACTCTCAAGCAGCATTGTTAGACAACAAATAACCCTTAACTTTGAATCCTTTGCCAATATCAAAATAAGGTTCGATCTGGTGCTTCCTGCACCAACATTTCCAACTTCGAATCTGTTCATTCCGACTGACGACAACGCGCTAAAGATGAGGTTCTGCGACCGGGAGGCTCCAGGAGGAAGTGCGCGGCACTTCGGAGGTCCAGATCGGCCGAGCTTCACACTTTGTGTTTTGGTTTGCAATTAATTTTTCCAAGAATCATATCAAGGTTTCTTGGAACCAGAAGTGAATCGTTCTAAAGCTGTTCTTGGCTACAGAACCAAATCTCGGCAAAGATCTTACTTTGCTGTACTAAACCGGTCAAGACCTAAGGTTCAGGCATGGGTGCCAAAACTGTGCCTGACTAAACCAACTGGTTCAAATCAATTTTGGATCCCCAAGGACAAGATTCACATCTTGCCTAAGCCATACAGAGGCTTTAGTCCAGGGGGAGCCAAAATCAAAACAATTTTTATAATTAGATATTTTTTTTTAATTGCTTGATTGCATGTTTATTCTCTGCAATTTGCCATGCTTAGATGTAGGAATACTTAGATTTAAGGACTAAATTACTTAAAATTTGAAAACATAGTATTGGGAGGAGGTGAGATGATAGTACGTTGGGGAAACCAACTCTAATAAGATCAAGTCTACTTGGTCTCTTTAGACTGGTGAAACCAGCCGAAGCTACCGATCCAAGACCCAAGCTAGTTAGACCAGAAAATGACCTAATTTAATTTGAAAATGAAATTTCATTAAAAGGCTTTGTCAAGGAAAGGGTGGATGATCCCATAAGGCTACGGCCAAAGAAGGCCTAGTGCCTCGCCAAGACCTGGAAGCCAATTTCTGAAATTCAAATTCAAATTATCTTTTGTCAAATTCGAATCTAACTCAAATTTCAAATAATTATAGTTTCTAATCTGTTTTCAAAATTTCTATTTTTTTTAACTTATTCTCTTTTTGAAAAACACTTAATCTGTTTTCAAAATTTCTATTTTTTTTTAATTTTGTTTTCAAAAAATAAAGAACTTTTTCGAAAATAAATTGAAATTCCTTTTCAAAATTAATTTTTACCCTCAAACCTGTCTTACAAAAACCTTAAGGTTAACGTGTTTGAAAACCCTATATTCAGTGAGACAGAAAAATTAAGCTCAATTTAAACCACCTTGCTTGTGCTTTCATAACCATGGTCAAACTGTGGTTAACATAGTCAAACTATGATTAACATAGTCAAACATGGTCAAACTGTGGTTAACATAGTCAAACTATGATTAACATAGTCAAACATGGTCAAACACAGTCAAACGAAGTCAAACAGTCAAACCTAGTCAAAAGGGTCAAAGGCTGCTGAAAGCAGTCCATGAGGGCGCCCGTGACTTGTCGGGCACCCCCGACAACACTGACAACACACCAGCTCCAGTCAAAGCTGCAAAAGCTGCATTTGACCGATTTGACAAGGGCGCC
The DNA here is from genome assembly GCA_024364735.1 of Boesenbergia rotunda. Classification (NCBI taxonomy): domain Eukaryota; kingdom Viridiplantae; phylum Streptophyta; class Magnoliopsida; order Zingiberales; family Zingiberaceae; genus Boesenbergia; species Boesenbergia rotunda. The sequence goes on from JAGFNQ010004225.1 coordinate 589,343, forward strand.
CGTGACCCGTCGGGCGCCCCTATACGCTTTTGTCCCCCACGCTGATTAAAGCAGCCAAAAGGCTGCAATCAACTACCATTGACCAGGGCGCGCGTGACCTGTCGGGCGCCCCATCGAAAATCTGTCATCCACGCCAGTCAAAGAAGCAAAAGCTGCAGTTGACCAGCCTTGATCAGGGCGCCCGTGACCTCTCGGGCGCCCCCCATAAAACCCCTATAAAAGGGATCCGAGTCTCCTTCTCCTCCCACACCACATCTCACACTTCTTCCCCTTGCCTCATTCTTGTGGATCATGTGAACCTAAGTCCACCCTTGCCTCAACCATGCCTCCAAGATATGAAATTTAGTTGTGCAATTAATTTTTCTTAAATTACATATTTTTTTTATTCTTTAAGTCTCTTCTTATAATCCAAGGGTTATCCTTAATTACTTATTTTTCTACACATAGAAAACGCCGAGCAGTTCAGTCGAACCCCAGAAACGAGCCCAGTCCCGACCCTAGGTTTCCAAACCTAGAACTTTGTAATAAATTCGCCCGAACCACCTACGTTCCGATTAAGACGAGTTACCTTAACCGTCAATTCTTTACCCAATCCTGTCCAGTTGCAATGTCCACAATTAACTACTATCAACTGGATAACCTCGTATTCTGCACACATCCGATCAACACCACCTTATGTGCAGAATTCTATAACAACATAGTTAGGCAAGACCAATTGAGCTTCGTCACTACCGTTCAAGGACTGCCCTTGACCATCACTCCTACCCTACTGAACCGATTTCTTGGACTCCGACAATCTCAGTCCATCTTCTGTTGCTACCCTCCAAGGAACCTACCTTTCGATGCCCCCTACTCTCATATTGACCTGAACACCTTATACAACTATTTCTTTAGGGAGGGCATGGACCCTGCAGGAGGGCAGTTCAACTCCACCCGACTGCCGATTCAGGACTACGCTCTCTATAGAGTGATTGTCCGTTGCATCCTTCCTCTGTCCACTAGGGACATAGCCACCATGAAACCCTTTCACACCTTTCTCCTCTATGCCCTTATCCACCATCTGGACATAGATATAGGCCTTCACCTCTTTCACTGTATCCTACATGCCTCTAGTGTGTCCACTCAGGGACGGGTCCGCACCCCTTTCTGCCACGTCATCACCTCGATCCTCCACCATCACGGCCGAAACATCACTTACTGCGACGCTTCCACGCTCTACAACTTTCATTCAACGCATCCAAACGCTCCGACGACCGTGCTCTGCTCCAGGAACTTCTCAACTCAAGTCCGAAGCGCCGTCGACCTCCCGCTGCACCGAAACTCGAGCCTACCCCGGGAGTTGGTAAATACAGAAGTGTTATATTTCTTATTGCAATTTGTATTTCTCTTCTGTACTTATTCTACGCATTATAGAATTGCCCAAAGTAAACGGTCAACGACCGTGGGCCTTGGAGTAGGAGTCGACCCAGGCTCCGAACCAAGTAAAACGACCTTGTTAGCGTTGTGTTGCTTTTTGTGTCTTATTTCCGCTGTGCACTTACTCTTTTTTAAATCCGAACGATTTGCGACATTCACCCCCCCCTCCACTCTCGCATTTCTCGATCCAACAAGTGGTATCAGAGCTTGTGAAAAAAATTGAGCGAAGTAATGTCAAGTGTTATGATAATTTAAAAACATTTAGAAAGACTGAAAAATTTATGTTCAAAATCATAATTGGAGTCAAGTGTATATGATAACCAATAAGTTTACTTGTTCTGAATATTTTGAAAAATGCACAAGAATGCAAGTACTTTATTGAGCTTTTGAAAGGCATAAGTATTTTGAAAGATATTATGAATTTGAAAAACATAAGTAGTTTTAAAATATTAAAGAAAATTACTAAAATTACTTGACTTATCTTTTTGAAAGTACTTACACATATTCTTTTACTTGCTTTGGTTTCTTTTCCAGTTTGACACAATCCTAGGAAACCTTGTTAACTACAAGGAAATTTCCTTAAGTGTCCTGGAAATTTTCCAACTCAAGTAAATATTATTTCCAAAACAATTTTGATAAGCCAAAATGATAGTATTTTGAAAATATTCAGAACAAGTAAACTTATTGGTTATCATATACACTTGACTCCAATTATGATTTTGAACATAAATTTTTCAGTCTTTCTAAATGTTTTTAAATTATCATAACACTTGACATTACTTCGCTCAATTTTTTTCACAAGCTCTGATACCACTTGTTGGATCGAGAAATGCGAGAGAGGGGGGGGGGGTGAATGTCTCAAATTTCAAATAATTATAGTTTCTAATCTGTTTTCAAATTTTTTTTTAACTTATTCTCTTTTTGAAAAACACTTAATCTGTTTTCAAAATTTCTTTTTTTTAATTTGTTTTCAAAAAAAAACTTTTTTGAAAATAAATTGAAATTCCTTTTCAAAATTAATTTTTACCCTCAAACCTGTCTCACAAAAACCTTAAGGTTAACGTGTTTGAAAACCCTAGATTCAGTAAGACAGAAAAATTAAGCTCAATTTAAACCACCTTGCTTGTGCTTTCATAACCATGGTCAAACTGTGGTTAACATAGTCAAACTATGATTAACATAGTTAAACATGGTCAAACTGTGGTTAACATAGTCAAACTATGATTAACATAGTCAAACATGGTCAAACACAGTCAAACCAAGTCAAACAATCAAACCTAGTCAAAAGGGTCAAAGGCTGCTGAAAGCAGTCCATGAGGGCGCCCGTGACCTGTCGGGCGCCCCCGACAACACTGACAACACACCAGCTCCAGTCAAAGCTGCAAAAGCTGCATTTGACCGATTTGACAAGGGCGCCCTTGACCCGTCGGGCGCCCCTATACGCTTCTGTCCCCCACGCTGATTAAAGCAGCCAAAAGGCTGCAATCAACTACCATTGACCAGGGCGCCCGTGACCTGTCGGGCGCCCCCATCGACAATCTGTCATCCACGCCAGTCAAAGCAGCAAAAGCTGCAGTTGACCAGCCTTGATCAGGGCGCCCGTGACCTCTCGGGCGCCCCCCATAAAACCCCTATAAAAGGGATCCGAGTCTCCTTCTCCTCCCACACCACATCTCACACTTCTTCCCCTTGCCTCATTCTTGTGGATCAAGTGAACCTAAGCCCACCCTTGCCTCAACCATGCCTCCAAGGTATGAAATTTAGTTGTGCAATTAATTTTTCTTAAATTACATATTTTTTTTATTCTTTAAGTCTCTTCTTATAATCCAAGGGTTATCCTTAATTACTTATTTTTCTACACTTAGAAAACACCGAGCAGTTCAGTCGAACCCCGGAAACGAGCCCAGTCCCGACCCTAGGTTTCCAAACCTAGAACTTTGTAATAAATTCGCCCGAACCACCTACGTTCCGATTAAGACGAGTTACCTTAACCGTCAATTCTTTACCCAATCCTGTCCAGTTGCAATGTCCGCAATTAACTACTATCAACTGGATAACCTCGTATTCTGCACACATCCGATCAACAACACCTTATGTGCAGAATTCTATAACAACATAGTTAGGCAAGACCAATTGAGCTTCGTCACTACAGTTCAAGGATTGCCCTTGACCATCACTCCTACCCTACTGAACCGATTTCTTGGACTCCGACAATCTCAGTCCATCTTCTGTTGCTACCCTCCAAGGAACCTACCTTTCGATGCCCCCTACTCTCATATTGACCTGAACACCTTATACAACTATTTCTTTAGGGAGGGCATGGACCCTGCAGGAGGGCAGTTCAACTCCACCCGACTGCCGATTCAGGACTACGCTCTCTATAGAGTGATTGTCCGTTGCATCCTTCCTCTGTCCACTAGGGACATAGCCACCATGAAACCCTTTCACACCTTTCTCCTCTATGCCCTTATCCACCATCTGGACATAGATATAGGCCTTCACCTCTTCCACTGTATCCTACATGCCTCTAGTGTGTCCACTCAGGGACGGGTCCGCACCCCTTTCTGCCACGTCATCACCTCGATCCTCCACCATCACGGCCGAAACATCACTGAAGGCGAGATTACCATGATGACCGACTTCAACGAGATAGGATATAGGAACTTTTCCTTAGCCGGTGTAGATGTCTCGGGCACCGGGGTTCTGACTTGGAGACGCCGACCAGCCGCACAGGACATTGCCGACGAGGAGGTTGAGGTCGACGTTGCCGACTTAGCAGCAGAGTTAGCTCAGCCCGATCCTCCGACACTCTACGAGCGAGTATCCCTCCTCGAGACACAGGTTCAGTCCCTCCGGGAAGAATCAGAGGCTTACCACCTTGAGCAGCTGGAAACTCATCAGGGCTACTATACCGAGTATATGAGCGCGTTTGCAGCAGAGAGGGAGGAAAGAAACGCCCAGTATCAGGAGATGATGACCATGTTTAGATCCTGGCATCCAGGCTCCCCTGATCAGCCTGGTCCCTCTTCCTAGATGACTTGGACGTGTACCTATTTGACTATCCCTACTGAGTAGGGTTGACTTCTGTTGACTTGTACTAGACTTCTGTTTGACTTATGCTTATCTTAGTTTGGCTTGTTTATTTCCGACTTGATTAAGTTAGGATTATGCTTAGTAGAGTAGAATCATTTTTTTTTTGGCTTCTGCCTTAATTGAAAATGCTTTAATTCATTTTAAAATGTTTTCTTTGTTAAAAATGTTTTACTTTGGTTTTAAAATTTTTTTTCCTTGACTTAGTTTTATTTCAAAAACTACCCCCTTCAAAACTAGGTTTTTTTTTGAAATGGACTTAGCCTAGGCTCTAACCCTAGAATTGCATGCACCTATAGATCTAGAAGCCAGCATCTCACAAGCACCTTAGGGTACTTTGATTGACAACCTAGAAAGGGTTGAGATGCTTAGGTCTTTGCCTTAACTCAAGATGCTTTAAGTCAGTGCATCTGCAGTAGTTAGGGCACTAAATACAAACTGAACAACAATCAAGTTAAGTATCAAGTTTAGACAATCTAACTTGAACAATGCACTTAACTTGACTAACCCTAGCGAAAACTACTGTTTATAACAGTTGGTAAGTAGCTAATTGGGTTAGACACGTCCCTAAAGATTTAACCAGACTTAGGTTCCAGTTTGATTCAGTACAGCAAATGCTTTAATCATTGCAAATTTTTTTTCTGCATTTTTGATATATGTCAAAGGGGGAGAGTTGGAATGGAAACAGGGAACAAAAATTGTTTTAAAATTTTTTCCCATTGTCTTCTTCAAAAAGCAAAGTTAGTTTTATTTTTTCCCATTGTCTTCTTCAAAAAGCAAAGTTAGTTTTATTTCTAAACTCTGAATTATTTTGAAACTTAATGTTTTGTTTAAAATTATTGTTAAGCTTAAAGGTTTTAAAAAAAAATTTCCAACTTTGAACTATGTGTTTTGAAATTATGTTTAAGCTTAACATAGTGCTTGAAATTTTTCCAAACTGAAAATTTTCTAAGTCTGTGAAAATTTTCTAAGTCTGAAATTTTTCCAAACTGAAAATTTTCTAAGTCTGAAATTTTTCCAAACTGAAAATTTTCTAAGTCTGAAATTTTCCAAACTAAAAATTTTCTAAGTCTGAAATTTTCCATTTTCTAAGTCTGAAATTTTCCAAACTGAAAATTTTCTAAGTCTGAAATTTTTCATTTTCTAAGTCTGAAATTTTTCAAAACTTGAAATCTTCTAAGTACTTAACTCACACCACCTATTTTTGAAAAACCTAGGGGGAGATTTCTTCCAGGGGGAGGGAATCTAACTTAGGATTTCAATTTCAGCATTTTTTCCTTAACTTTTTGAATTAGGTTGCCATATATCAAAAAGGGGGAGATTGTTGGTGCAGAATGTACCTAAGTCAAACCTGTGTTTTGATATTGGCAAAAGGGTTCAAAAGTTAAGGGTTAGTTGTTGTCTAACAAGCTTTTTGAGTGTACAGGAAAAGCCCTAGCGAAGGAAGGCTAGGCACTGGCAAAGGACTGCCAGACAGGAGAAGCCCTAGCAAAGGACTGCTAGGCACTGGCAAAGGACCGCCAGAATGCTAAAACCCTAGCGAAGGACTGCTAGGCTGGCGAAGGACTGCCAGAAGAAAAGACCTAGCGAAGGGCAGCTAGGCACCAAGCAAAGGGCAACTTGGTAACTCAAGACCTGGCGAAGGACTGCCGGGCAAAAGTCCAACTGGAGGATCCGGTTGGCACCAGGTAAACTCTCCCGAGAGGAGTAGGTGAGGACGCGTTCCCCTTGAGGGAACATTAGGCGTCGGTTCGACCTAGGGCTCCATTTTGGAGACCAAAGTCAGAACCAAGACAGCTAAGGCTGTATAAAATAATAATATTATTGTTATTTGGACTAACCCTGGATGCAGGATCGAAGGACTGAGTATCTGCAGCTCAGAGAGCCTCAAAGGAGTGAGGCAGAAGCTGAGCAGGGCGCCCCGGACGACTAGGGCGCCCCCAAGGTCAACCCAAGTCTCTAACAACCTCGACGCGCTTCAACCCGCTTGTCGTGGGCGCCCCGCGTGTCTCGGGCGCCCCCACTGCCAGCTGCCGAAGCGCATCTCTGCGAAGCTGAGGAGATGAGGCCTTTTGACCGGTCAATGCGGGCGCCCCGAGTCCTCCGGGCGCCCCGGTCAAATCAGATCCCGAGGATAAGGGGATTAGACGGCGACCAAGCTACAGCCGGATCAGCTGCCACGTGGGGGGCGCCCCCGTCGACCAGGGCGCCCCTAGGCCCTATATAAAGGGCCCTCGACCCCCTTCTTGATAGCATCACTTACTGCGACTCTTCCACGCTCTACAACTTTCATTCAACGCATCCAAACGCTCCGACGACCGCGCTCTGCTCCAGGAACTTCTCAACTCAAGTCCGAAGCGCCGTCGACCTCCCGCTGCACCGAAACTCGAGCCTACCCCAGGAGTTGGTAAATACAGAAGTGTTATATTTCTTATTGCAATTTGTATTTCTCTTCTGTACTTATTCTACGAATTATAGAATAGCCCAAAGTAAACGGTCAACGACCGTGGGCCTTGGAGTAGGAGTCGACCCAGGCTCCGAACCAAGTAAAACGACCTTGTTAGCGTTGTGTTGCTTTTGTGTCTTATTTCCGCTGCGCACTTACTCTTTTTTAAATCCGAACGATTTGCGACATTCACCCCCCCCTCTCTCGCATTTCTCGATCCAACAGAAAGTTACCCAATTATTACCTCGACTCCAAAATCCTTTATTTCTTTCTGAAGTGGTAGAGACAGTGATGATAGGGACATCAGTGCTGCACAGGATTTTCTGCTCAGTGCATCTGCTACTTTATTAGCTTTACCTGGGTGGTAGAGGATTTCACAGTCATAATCTTTGACCAACTCTAGCCACCTGCGCTGCCTCATATTCAGCTCCTTCTGAGTGAAGAAGTACTTCAAACTCTGATGGTCTGTGATGATTCTGCACTGCACTCCATACAGGTAGTGTCTCCAGAGCTTCAGTGCAAAGACCACAGCTGCTAGCTCAAGGTCGTGAGTAGGGTAATTCTTCTCATAGTCCTTGAGCTGTCTGGAGGCATATGCTATTACTTTACCGTCTTGCATGAGGACAGCTCCAAGGCCCATCTTGGATGCGTCACTGTAGATGTCAAAGGCCTTGTCACTCTCTGGAACAGTCAGGATGGGAGTACTAGTCAATCTCTTCTTCAGTTCTAGGAAGCTGTGCTCGCATTTATCTGACCACTCAAACTTCTGATTCTTTCTGGTCAGGGCTGTGAGAGGAGAGGCTATTCTGGAAAAGTCCTCCACAAATTTTCTGTAATATCCTGCCAGGCCTAAGAAGCTTCTGATTTCACTGGCATTCTTGGGTCTACACCAGTTGCTGACTGCTTCTATCTTGGCTGGATCAACTTGAATGCCTTCTTTGGATACAATGTGACCTAGGAAGGCCACCTGATCTAGCCAAAACTCACACTTTGAGAATTTTGCATAGAGCTTCTCCTGCTGAAGGATCTGCAGCACTATCCTCAAGTGTGTAGCATGGTCCTCTGGAGTCTGTGAGTATATGAGAATATCATCAATAAATACAATGACAAATTTATCGAGATACTCCCTGAAGATGTGGTTCATCAGCTCCATGAAGACTGCTGGAGCATTGGTTACTCCAAAAGGCATCACTACAAATTCGTAGTGGCCGTATCTTGTCCTGAAGGCCGTCCTGGGGATGTCACTTTCTTTAACCTTTAGCTGATGATACCCAGAACGCAGATCTATCTTCGAGAACACCGTAGCCCCTTTGAGTTGATCAAACAAATCATCTATTCTAGGAAGGGGGTACTTGTTCTTGATGGTTACCTTGTTCAGCGCTCTGTAGTCTATGCACAGACGCATAGACCCATCCTTCTTCTTGACGAAAAGTACAGGGGCTCCCCAGGGTGAATAACTCGGGCGAATGAAGCCCTTGTCTAGTAGCTCCTGGAGTTGCTCTTGTAATTCCTTCAACTCTGCTGGAGACATACGATATGGGGCCTTCGAGACCGGACCGGTACCTGGTACTAGCTCGATCTCGAATTCCACTTCCCTGTTGGGAGGTAGTCCAGGTAGTTCTTCTGGAAATACTTCTGGATATTCACAGACTACCCGTACATCCTCCTGCTTGAGTTCTTTCTTTGCTTCTGAGTCCACTACGTGTGCAAGAAAACCAGCACACCCTTGCTCTAGCATCTGGTGGGCTGTCAAGGCTGAGAGGAATTTCTGAGTCTTCCTCCTTGGGGCTCCTTGAAATTCAAACGGTGGTTCTCCTTCTGGACTGAAAACCACCTTCCTCCGGCGACAGTCCACTGAAGCGCTGTACTTACTGAGGAAATCCATGCCCAGTATGACGTCGAAGTCTTGCATCGCAAGGACTATTAGATCGACATATAGCTCTCGGTCTGAAATCTTGATTGACACAGCCCGGAACCTCTGGGTGGATTCCATGACTTCCCCTGAGGGAGAGTTGTCAGGAATCTGGACTCCCAACTCTCTGCAGGCACCTGTAACTTACTAGCAAAAGGTACTGATACGAAAGAATGGGTCGCCCCAGTGTCAAAAAGTGTAGTAGCTAAATACTGAAAAATAACGATTTGACCTGTTACGACCGTGGAGGCGCTGGCAGCTTCTTCCTTCGTGAGGGAAAAGACTTTGGCATTGGTTGAAACCGGTACTGCTTCCAACCTTCCCTGACTGATCTGAGGTCCCTCCAGTATAGTAGGCATGTAATGTAACTGAGGCTTGCCTCCATACTGTACGGACTGCTGAGGGAGTACTTTAAACTTGTTTGGGCAGTCTTTGGATCTGTGTCCCTCTTGTCCACATGAGTAGCACCCAGTTACACCTAAAAGGCATGCTCCTGGATGGGTCCTCCCACACTTAGGACAAGGTGGATACCTAGCTTGCTTGTTCTCTGGGTTTCCTTTTTGGCTGCCAGGCCACTGCTTCATTTTGTGGTTCTTGTTCTTCCAGTTCTGGTTATTTGGCGGAGGCTTCTGGCCTCCTGTTGTCTTGCTCTCAATCAGGACTAGCTTCTGTTGTGTTTGTTGTGCCTTGATGCTATTCAGATAGTACTCTGAGATTAGTGCACTACTGACCAACTCCTCGCTGGTCTGGGGTCGGTGCGTCCCGCTGTTCACGTTGAGTGCTATCTCAGGGTTCAGCATGCGGAGCATCAGTCTGACTCGCTCCTTCTCTGTGCTGACTAGCTCTGGGCAGAGGCGAGCTAGTCTGTTGAACTTCGCGACTGCTTCTCCCACTGGTAGGTTACCTTGTCTGAACTCCATGAAGTCCCGTAGTGCTTGTTGGTAACCCGCATGTGGAAGAACTCCTCATAGAACTCTTGCTCAAAATCTGTCCTGCTCATCTGGTTGACTATCCTCTTACTCTTGACCCGCTCCCACCACATACGAGCATCTCCAGTTAGGCAGAAGGAGGCACATTTGACCTTCTCGACTTCTGGCCAGTCAAGAAGCTCCATTGTGCTCTCTAAAGTCTTGAACCAAGCCTGGGCATCCCAGGGCTCAGTCGTGCCTGAGAAGCTTTCAGGTTTCAGCCTCTGCCACTGGACGAGGTATGCTTCTTGTCTTCGGTTCACGGCAGGGGTCTCCTGGGTGACCGGTGGAACTTCAGCCACCACTGGAGTTTCCACTCCTGCTGTGGGTGGTGTAGGGGGCACTGGGTGCTGATTTGCCATCAGTGTGGCGATGGTCTTCTGTTGCTCTGAAATCTGAGCTTGCATTTGAGCAATGACTGCCATCAGGTTTGGCTGTTCTGTGCCAGGCTCATTGTTATCTGGAACTGGAGTGCTGTTCCTTGCATTAGGAGCTCGGCCTCTTCTTGCCATCTAATAATGCATAAAGGAACAAGAAAATCACTACTACATTTCTAGGTATAAACTTGTCTTCTTACTTAGTAACCTAATATCCATTCTAGGGATTAAACATGATTCCATGATACTAAGATATTAAGCATGCTTCCTTGTTCTATACACATAGGAGTAAGTACTTAAGCATTTCTCTACACTGCAATTAGATAAAGGAGCAATAGAAAAACTGAAACTTAAAACTTTCTTACTTGAAGACGGCAAGGTTGATGCTGATGTGTGTGTGATGCTGGAGAATGGGAACTGCTCTGATACCAACTGTAGCGACCCGCCTTCTCTACCTTAGACGGACCGTTACTTGTCTACTTCTTGACTCTAATGCACGACTAAGAATGCGGAACTTTCTTTTTCTTTTGTATTTAAATCTATCTAAGAATGATATTCTAACTTTAATAGTCATGCATTTAAACTCATCACGCAAGGTGCTATAATATTACTAGAGCATTATGGAATATGGATGCAACTTTTCTAAGCATATTTAAAGCAATAAAACTTAATTCGAAACTAACCACATCTTGGCACATGCAATAATATTTCTAGAACTTCATAGAATGTAAATCATACTTTTCTACCGAATTTACAAGCATTTTAAGTACAATTAGGACCTAGTCCAAAAGGGAATAATAATAAGCTCAAGAATAAGTCCAAAACGCAATGTATCCACATGTTAAACTACTCATGCCCTTGCTCATCGAGTGCATTCACAAAAGTATGCATACTAATTGAAATGACATGGAATCTTCATTCTACAAAATTGAGCATGTAAAACTATCCGAAGCATGAATGTTTAATAAACTCCATAACACAATAACTTGGAATTTGGAAATCTTAAACATGCATTTCAAATAAGCTAAACTGTCTCATCCCAAGGATCTCTCCAAGGTCAGCCACCACACACACGTCACTCAGCACCGCCTCGTCGCCTTCCTTCAGAATTGCTTGTCTTTACCTTTATCTGCAGTAAGAGGAAATGCAACTAATAAGCATAAAGCTTAGCAAGTACTATCTAGCTCACAAAAACTCGAAATGTGCAGGCATGCTTTTTAAACAATGTGAAATCACATGAGATACTTTTATGCTTAAAAGAAACACTAAAACATGTATATACTTTTATGCTTAAAAGAAACACTAAAACATGTATATACTTTTAAACATGCATAATCAAGCATTAATAAGTCTTAACTCACTTTTTCTTGGCTTAACTTGAAACTTTAGCAATTCTTTAACTTTACATCTTTCTTTAACTTTTAGGAAAACTTCCTTAAATTTTAGAAAAACATTGCTAAAGCATATACTTGAAAATAATAACTCACTTGGATCCACTTAAGACGTAAGTACCATCTTATGCGCGTTCCCTAAAAGGTTGGGGTAGCGAGCCACCAATCCTAATAGAGCAGACCTTGGTCTACCAGGGCCAAGACCTTGGAATTGGACACCTGGATTTCTTTAACGATGCCCTTGGACGCCGGGTACTGGCCTTAGAAAATAAAATACTTACTTTTTCTTATCTTGAATGCCTTGGCATTTTAACGAGCACCTTGTGTGCCCAAATCCCTAAGTCTTGACTTTTGGGGATTTCTTAAGGCCTTGGCCTTTTCTTTTCTTCTTCTTTATCTTTTTTTTCTTTTTTTTCATAGATTTCTTAGACCCTAAACTCACATAGGATACTCTATCAAATATATATAAGCATATAATGAACTAAGATCGCATGCAAAATCTTAAACTAAAAGTGAATATCTCTTTTAAAACTTTTAAGGGAAAATTCTTGCGGAAAACCGCCTCTTACTGCAGGTGAGCAGTACTTACCTCCTGCGCTAGGTTTTCCTTACGAATAAAATCTGAAATTCCCGAGGAAACGTCGAATTTCGACGTTCTTCTTGCTCCTTGGCGTTCTCCTCGCGTCTACGAGAGTTCTCGTAGAGAATAGGGCCTCTTGAGACCTTCCCTTGGCTTCTCCTTTGTCTTGGGCGAGAGAGAGGGCGAGAGGAAGAAAAAAATCGTGAGAGGGAGAGAGGGAGTCGGCGGAGAGAGGATGTGAGGGAAAGAATGAATAAAAAAGCCCTAAGTTTCCCTTTTATACTTATGGAAAAAATTTAACTAATTCTACCTTATCTATTGTTTCCGCTAATCTATTTCAACAAAAGCAAGCTAGCCCACTTGGTCCGCCCCTCCTCCTCTCACAGCGTATGTTCAGGGATCAAATCACTCCTACGTGTTTTTCTCTTTTTACCCCTTTTTGCCACTTTCGTTTACGGAAAAATTCTATAAAAATATCCATAAATTTGGAATAAATTCTAAGATATTTCTAAAATTAGTTTCGAGAATTTTCGGGCATTACAATCCCCCATACCCAGAACGGACTCGGAAAATTCCATAAAAATATTCTAAAAATTCCTAAAAATATCTAGAATATTTCTAAATTATTTTTAACTAATTTCAAGGACTTTAAGGACTTAAAATAGAAATTTTGGGGCGTTACAATAAACCCATTTAGGAAGATAACTTAAGATCTATTTGGTACAATTTAATCTCTTATGGGTTGCATAGGCTAAAAGCATCCTAATGGACTCATGTCTAGCTACATGTGCATAAGTCTCATCATAATCTAATCCTTTAACTTGATTGAACCCTTTAGCTACTAAACGAGTTTTATTTCTAACTATTTTTTCCTTTATAATCTAATTTATTCTTAAATACCCACTTAGTATCTATTATAGTTTTACCTTCTGATTTTGGTACTAAATCCTAGACTTAGTTTTTTTCAAATTGAGCTAGTTCCTCTTGCATTGCTATGATCTAGTCTGAGTTAGGTAAGTCCTCTTCTATTGACTTAGGTTCATTCTTAGAAATTAAAGCAATCTTACTTAGGATTCTATAGGATGATCTAGTTCTAACTCCTAAGGTTGGGTCACCCAAAATTTGATCAATGGGATGATTGGTTATTATCCTAGATGGTACAGATTAGTTTAGTACTTGGTTCATTTGGTTGGTCTGAAAAAGGTTCAAGTCTTGATTCTTCATCTTCTAAGTCTTGATTAGTTGATTCATTAGGGTTGATTAATTGTGGTGGATTGGTTAAGTTAGATGGGCTGGTTATTTGGGTTGATTTTGATTGAAATTTGCCTAAGTAGTTCTTAGTGTTTAAAATAAATACTATACACGCAAAAACTTTTAAGTAATATAATATAAATTAGGCTGTTTTGTTATGTCTTTTATTTATTAAGATCCTATTTTGGATATAACAGGTTGTACTAATTGCTTCTGTTCAAAATTAATTAGATAGATTATATTCATTAAGCATAGTTCTAGCGGCTTCTTGGAGGGTCATATTCCTTCCTTTAACTATACCATTTTATTGGGGCGTTCTAGGGCAGGAAAACTCATGAAAGTACCTATTTATCTTGCAAAATTCATTAAATTTTAAAATTTTAAATTTACATAAGGAATTTACATAAGGTATTAAAAGTTTCATTAATTTAAGGAAAATTCATTAATTTACATAAGGTATTAAAAGTTTCAAAAGTATCATCCTTAATTTTATGGAATGTTACCCAGGTGAACCTAGAATAATCATCAATTATTACTAAGTAGTATTAATTTTCACTTAGTGACTTGGCTCTATGAAAATCAAATAGGTCTAAGTGTAGGAGATCAAGTATTGGCTTAGTTAAATCTAGTTAGACAGATTTATGGATTGACTTGGTTTATTTTCCTTGTTGACATGGATATAGATTGAGTTTTCTAAATTCCTAAGTTTGGGTATACTCTTAATTAGTCCATTTTGACTTAATTTTATGATTAGTTTTAGATGGGTATGCCCTAGTCTTCTATGCCACAACTTAGTTTCTTCTTGTTGGATTAAAAAGCATTTACGTAAGGAACTAGCTAGGTTAATAATATAGATATTATATTTCCTAATTCCCTTCAGGGTTATTTATAGGTCTTTTATGTTCCTAATGAGGCAGTCAAAGTTAGAAAATATAACTACATAACCAGTATACACAAAGCTAACTAATACTAAGTAAGTTAAATTCAAATTGGTCAACTAATAACATATTTTTAATAGTAAAGTTTGAGTTTAATTTGATATTACCTAAATCAATTACCTTAAGTATAACATTGTTGCCAAATACAACTGACCCTATGTTCTTGTATTTAATTTTAGTGAATTTCAATTTGTCTCCAGTCTTGTGACTGGAGCACCCATTATCCAACATCCACTGGTCCAAATTTTTATATTCCTACACATAAAGTAACCTAATTTGGATCCAATCTTGTTGAGGTTTTAAGTTAGATTGAGTGAATTCACTTGCCTAGTCTATCTCACCCAATCTAAATTATCAAACATGTTATGTAGGTGTATTTGTGAGATTCATTTCAGTCTAATCAGTTTGATCTGATTAACTAGATTGAGAACTTGATTAAATTAAGTTTGATTTTTGAAAGAGATTAAGATAAGTTGATTAAAGATTAAGTTATGTTAACTTGATTAAAAAAAGTTAAGTTGATTTTGAAAAAGATTAAGTTAAGTTGATTTTAAAAAAATATTAAGTTAAGTCAATATTTAAAAAATAATAATTTTGAAAAAAATAATTGTTTTGAAAAAGTTTAAGTTAAAAATTAAGTTTTTAGAAGGTTAACTTTAAGTTTTAAAGATGTTAAGTTAAAGATTAAGTTTTGAAAGAGTTAAGTTTAAGTTTTGACAAAGTTAAGTTTAAGTATTTTGAAAATGTGAAGTTAAAAATTAAGTGGAAAAAGGTTAAGTTTAAGTTTTGAAGATGTTAAGTTAAAAATTAAGATTTGAAAAAGTTAAGTATAAGTTTTGAAAATGTTAAGTTAAAAATTAAGTTTTGAAAAAGTTAAGTTTAAAGTTTGAAAATGTTAAGTTAAAAATTAAGTGTTAAATCCGAAACTTTTGTGTTACTTTGGAAAATTTTTCGGAAAAAGGTCCTAAGATTTTTGGGCGAAGGTTAGGGGATTTAAATGATTTAAAACTAAAAACTTTGAGGGATGGTTACAAAGAAATCTAAATTAGGAGGGTGTAATGGCTTAAAACCCAAATTATAGGTGTGCAGGTGTAAGATATAAAACTGCAAGGGCCTGTTTGCATAAAGCCACGATTTTGCTTAAGGAGAAGTCGGATTTCTTCTCCCCGATCGCAACAGCTCGAGTGTTCCATTTCATTCTCCGCGAACCCTAGCCGTTGCGCTCTCTCGATCCACAACCGACACCTTGAGGTTCTTCACCCTCTCGCTCACCGACGACCTTTCTCCTCTAAGTGAAGCCGGCGAGCTCAAGGTCGGCGATTTCCCTTCTCTCTCGGTCGGCTGCACTCGACGTCGAAGCCCCATTTGTCTCCATCCTCTGCCTTCTAACGGTTTCCTGTTCGATTTCCGGCGTTTACCTGTCTTGCATCACGGTGAGGTAGGTTGATTTTGGATTGGAGTTGTCGTAAGCCTTATTTCCATTTCGAGATGTTTCCTTTTTGTTCTCAGTTTGGTTCCAATTCGAGTCTGTGATTTAGATTTTTTGGAAAGAACAAGGAATAGGGACTAGCTTGAGGATTGTATCTAAGTTGGTTGTTTTGATTTGTTCGGCTTGCGTAGGAATTGGAGGAGAGAACAGTGGTGCGTTGTAGCCCCTGGAATTGGAGTTCTGCAGATTGGGTTCCTGCCATGGAGAGCTGCTCCAGGTTCAGGTAAGGAGATGTTTTGGGTTCTAATTGAATTGCTCAGTGGTGTTCGGTTTATCTTCCATGCCATGGGGTTGTATTATAGTTCTATTCCTTTAGCATAGATCTAGCTTGGGTATTAATCTGAGGGAGGAACTGATAGCAATTGCATTTATGCTTACGATTGGTTGGAGTTGATCTTGAAGTTTTTGTGTATGATATCTTTAGGAATCAAATACATGTGTAATTGGATGAGTCGTGTGCAAGAGGGTTTGGCTACTGTAGGATGGTGTTATGAATGCCAGACTTGGGTTAATTCCTTTACATACATTGAGATTTTGGTATTAGCTATATGTGGGAACATTATCTGGTTGGAATTGAAAACCAACCTAACCTAAACCTAAATCTTAATTATGTGGGCTAATTAAGAACCGATCAGTTAATTGGATAAGATTAACTGAAAAGGAAATGATTAGGTTAACCCTAGTTTGGTTTAGGGAGTAATTAGCTAATTATCGTTCTGTAAATAGCTAATTAAATACATCCTTGATACAGGAGCTTGATTGGATTATTGACGGGTGGTTCTATCTCATTTGATACGGACTTCTACTCTTGGAGTCGAGCACTTCTTGCTTGTATCTGTAGATCCACTTTATCATTATGCATGACTAGTTGTTATTTATGTAGTAGGCTGATATTGACATTTCTCTGGTACCGTTTTGTTATCCTGCTTGATACTTATGCTTGACCTTGGATATGATCTGAATTTTCTTTTATACAGTCTCGTTTATTTGTTATCTGATTCTGTATAGAATTGGTATAAGCATGAGTATGTGAAAAGGGATTTGCATACCATTGTGTGGTTGCATTGATTGATTCTAGTCATACTTGCACGTGTGTCTGGATATAGGATTGATTGAGTTATGATGCATACATACGACCTGTGCATGATAGGTTGAGTTATGTGTCGATGACCTGGTAGGGGTTGCATGTGTTAGTCATGCACCATACCTGCACTGTTGCATGTCGGCGATCAGCGACTCTCTTGTGGTTGAGCCAATCGTCTTTCGGCACATGATATGCACACACGACACTCATGGGTTAGTGGATACCGCTGGGTGTGTGCATTTGCTCTGTATTGCTCCGCTTGTCTGCTCAGGGGTAGTAGTTTCGGAGCGTGGTAGCAGGCAGGGATCCCTTCTCTTCACATAGACTAGAGAAGATGAGAGAGATATCTCCCCCATTTATACATGGGGCGGAGTGATAGCTCCACCAGCATCCTATCCACTCGGTCACTCAGGAGCAGTGATGGCAGAGTGTGGACAGTGTCACAGCTCTGCTCACCGGTCGACACAGTATCGCCTGTCTCGGTGGCTTGACTAGTGTTAGGGGGTGACCATGACATTGCATCATTTGTATATGATGCATTTGTGCATTGATTGTGTTTGCTGCATTTACTTGCTTCACATGTTTGACATGCACTTTTGGTATGGTTTGTTGACCCTGCACTTGCTCGTATGGTACGAGTCCTATTATGATCATGATAGACTGATTTCTGGTATGTACAGTCCTTTATTATTTCAGTTATGCATACTTCTGATATTATTATGGAGACTGTATCTTGTTGTTTCTGTATAGCTGATTTAGCTACTTTTCTGCCATGCATATCTTTCTATATATCGGTAGAGTCCACTTGGACTCACCACCCGTCGTAATATTTTTGTTTTCAAGTTGATAGCTCGCCGAAGGAGCCCAGTTGCCGGTCCTGGTCCCTACGACTTCGTTGTTGGGCGCTTCCGCGTTATTTTCCTTTTTATAGCATTCCTTATGCGTTGTATTCATTTTCCTATATGTCGTGGATTTGTATTCGCGATCAATTCGTATGGTATTGTATTTTTGAGTCATTTGTTGGACTTTGTGTTGGTTGATTTGCTACACGTCCGCTCTGGGGCAACCCAGGTGAGTTTTTTGGTTCCAGTATAGAGTTGTTTCACTTACTTTCATTATATATATCTATTTTGAGGCTTGAGGCCTAATTATAAACTGTGTGTGTTGTATGTATGTGTAAATTGTCCACCGGATAAGCGAGATGCTGTCCGATTTTATATTGGATCAGCGGCTCCAATGGTCTCGGGGCGTGACAATTTATTTTGGTATCAGAACCCAGGTTGTCAAATACCTTGGGGACTTGTGGATTTAGGTTTGCATTGCGTATTTGTTTTTCGGATTTGTCGGAATTAAATTTGATACCTATCTGGTAGGTGCCGAAGCTCGGGTTTGATGAAGTCTACCCAAGTATATTCCTGATTTTCGGAGTCGTTTTTCTCGTCGTGATTTGAACTCTGGGAATTGGCAGCAACGGGACATCTCCAGGCGGCAAGATGTATATCTTTCTAGTACTATCCTACCTTTAGTACTCATGATTAGATTTAGGATGAGTTAGACTATCCCAGCTTGGTGGGATCATATACTCATACTGCATGAATAGATATTTATAGGCTAGGTTTTAGTTGGATTGACATGTTATCAATCTATTTTAATCGTGATCGTTCATGAGAGCGTCTAGTTGACAAGTTGTGAATGAGATCTTGGACCGAGGAATATTAATTCTCTAGTAGCTTCGACTGTTGGGTCGGATAGCCAAGGTCGAATCTGTCGATAACCTTTTGGAGGTTAAGGATTTTAGTTTTTCTATACCTTACTACTTATAGTACGTGTTCTAGCTATTATTTGCTGAGCGAGAACTAGGGTTGCCTACCGTAGTTGGCTTGATCAGTGTAGGATCGACTTACCCTGGTTCAAAGAGTTTCAGACTTTAGGTTGTTCGTGCCTGGTTAGGTGACCTGGAAGTCACGTTTAGGGTACATAACCTACATTGATGTAGTAGGGTGACATTATCTACATACTACCATCGTTAGTAGAGAAGTGATACATCCTATTGCATGAGGACTTTGACCATGGATCACCTGTACTTAGTTGTTGACCTAGAAAGTACATGATGATGGATGGTTTGAGCTGATATAGAAAAGTGTGGAGCTAGTCGCTTGACACTTACGGGTTACCGCGTGTACTTGGTTTGGGTAACCAAGGCGATACCTTCATACTTATGATTTGCATTGATGCGAATCAATTGCGAGACTTGGTTGCTTGTAGTTGGAAGATACTGAGAACGACCACTGGTATTTCGGTGGTTATACCCCCACTGTGGATTCACTAGTTCTCGAAAGGATAGAGTTGATATCACCTCTTTCTTATGTGTGTTGAGAGGTGGATTGAGATTTATAAATCTCCATGACTTGTTGGTACTCGAGATAGTGGAATTCGACGTCATTCTCAGCGGAGTTTGGCTTACAGTGTACCATGCCACTATGGATTGCCGAACGAGGGTGGTTGCTTTTTAGCCTCCGGACCAACCCTCGTGGGATTTCACTGGCATCCGAGATGACGATATATCTATTTTTTCTGCACTCCAGGCACAGAGATTGTTATCACTAGGCTGCCAGGGTTATCTGTTATCGATGATTAGCGTGGATGATAGCAGCAGTTCCTCTCATCCGAATATTCCAGTCGTTCGGGCATTCCCAAATGACTTTACAGAGGAGCTACCGGGTCTTCCTCCCAGGAGACAGATAGAATCCACTATAGAGCTGATTCCGGGGACTGTGCCAACATCTAAGGCTCCTTACCGTATGCCATCGAAAGAGTTAGACGAGCTGAAGGTCCAACTCCAGGAGTTATTAGACCGAGGGTTCATCAGATCGAGCGTATCTCCTTGGGGTTCACCGGTTCTGTTTGTCAAGAAGAAGGACGGTTCTTTGAGGTTATGCATTGACTACAGACAATTGAATGCAGTAACCATCAAGAACAAGTACCCATTGCCACGAATAGAGGATTTGTTTGATCAGCTTAGAGACACCTCAGTGTATTATATGATTGATTTGCGGTCCGGATATTATCAGCTGAGAGTTAGAGACTTAGATATTTAGAAGACAGCCTTCCACACTAGATATGGGCACTATGAGTTCTTGGTAATGCCATTTGGGCTTACCAACGCTCCAGTGGTATTCATGGATTTGATGAACCGCATATTCCTGGAGTATCTAGGACAGTTTGTGATTGTCTTCATTGATGACATCTTGATCTATTCGCGTTCTGAGGAGGAGCATGCGCAACATCTTCGCATAGTTTTGGAGACTCTCCGACGGGAGCACTTATTTGCGAAGTTCAGCAAATGCGCATTCTGGCTATCTTCAGTTGGTTTTCTGGGGCACGTGGTTTCCAACCGAGGTATTTAAGTAGATCCCCAGAAGATCGAGGCTGTCACCAGTTGGGAGCAGCCGAAGTTCAGTTTAGGAGGTTCGCAATTTCTTGGGATTAGCCGGCTACTACAGACGATTTGTAGAGGGCTTCTCGAGCATAGCTATGCCGCTGACACGTCTCACCAGGAAAGGCGTGAAGTTTACATGGTCAGAGGCTTGTGAGGCTAGTTTCCAGGAGCTGAAGCTGAGATTAGTGTCGACACCCGTCCTCGTTCTTCCATCAGGAGAGGACGGATTTGTGCTTTATACGGATGTGTCCTATCAGGGATTGAGCGTTGTTCTAATGCAGCACGGGCGGGTAGTGTCTTATGTTTCTCGACAGCTGAAGGAGCATGAGAAGAACTACCCAGTTTACGATTTAGAGTTGGTAGCTATTATTTTTGCACTGAAGATCTGGATGCATCACTTGTATGGGATCACCTTTGAGATATTCATGGATCATAAGAGCCTCAAGTATCTTTTCACGCAGAAGGAGCTCAACCTCCGACAGAGGAGGTGGATGGAGTTCCTGAAGGACTATGATTACACCATTAGCTACCACCCTGGGAAATCTAATGTTGTTGCTGACGCCCTGAGTAGGAAGTCCAGAGGAGTATTGGCCTACCATCGGGTTCTGGTTACCGAGATTGTCCAGAGTTTCTCAGAGTTGGGTCTAGAGGAGCAGGGTCAGACTGAGAGGGGTATTCTGGCGACCATTGTTGCTCAGTCTTCCATCCGGACGAGGATCAGAGAGGCTCAGGTGAGCGATCAGCATCTGCAGTTCCTCGGCAGTCGAGCAACCACAAGGCAGCAGTTTGATTTTACATAAGACGACGCGGGTGTCTTGTATTTTCGCAAGAGACTTTGCGTACCCGAGGCACACCCTATTATGGATGTGCTATTACAGGAGGCACATCGCTCCCAATTTGCTATCCATCCGGGTGCCACCCGCATGTATCGGGATCTGAGACGTTCCTACTGGTGGAACGGAATGAAGCGAGATATCGCTGACTTTGTAGCCCGATGCCTGGTATGTGTTGGTGAGAGCCCTAGAGCCGATCATGTAATGATTGTATGGACTAATTTGTATCATATTCCTATGTATGAATAAAGGCATGTTTTATGGTTATTATACTTACGTGTATTTGTGCCAATTAGCTAAGTGTAATAATGTCCTTGAGTAGAAGGTTCTTATCTATATCAATCGATTGGTTGAATCGATAGTGAGATGATATAGAGAACACTACTCTAAATAATTCCTAGTCGAGTATTAACATTCAGGGACAATGTTAATACGTAGAGACTAGCATGTGAGTCAACATGATGACTTGATCTCACAAGTCATGGATATAGAGATATCAAGTTGACACATGGGTATGCATTGGAGAATGTATACTGAATGACCCGCCATGAGAAAGTATCATGGATCGTTATATGAGTGTCATATACTTTCTCATGTGGCTATTAGTATGACTATTAGTCCTTGGACCTGAAGTCACCATGGATTCCTACATAAGGAGTTACGTACTTTGGCTTCGTCAAACGTCACCCGTAAATGGGTGGACTATAAAGGCGATTACTGGGTATGTAACAAATTATGGAGAGGGATGTGAGTGATGTAGATGGGATCTATCCCTCCTATATGACGGGAGCGATATCGTATTCTTGATAGAGTGAGACCACAAAGTGCATGGCCATGCCCAAGTGAGTCAATATGAGATATTGAACTCATTTGATTAGTGTGAGTCTACTTGGAGTTCAAGATATAGATTGACTCGAGGATGACACGGTCTATGCCTCAATTGAGTCAATCTAGATATCATGGATAGAGGGACATTATCATATATTGTGAGAGTCACAATTATTAGTCACAAGGTGATGTTGGATCTCAACATTCTTGTAACTTGGGTAGCAATGATGTGTTGCTAGATACCGCTCATTGCTTATGTTTCTAAGAGGTTAGAAGCATTGCCAACGTTACAAGAACCTATAGGGTCACACGCAAAGAACAAATAGATGGAGAAAAATTGAAGTCAAGTTTGACTTGGCTAAATATGGAAAGTCCATAATAGGCAAGTTTGACTTGACCTAAATCCAAATCAAGTTTGACTTGACTTGGTTCCACTTCAAGTTAGACTTGACATGGGAGAAGAAATGGAGTCAAGTTTGACTTGACTATTTATGGAAAGTCCATAAAAGGCAAGTTTGACTTGACCAAAACCCACCTCACCTTTGTTTGACCGAGTGATGACTTGGTTTCCCCCCCCCCCCCCATTTGAATTTCGAATTCAAATTGAAAGGGGATATGGAAGGCCACCTAATGGCAATTAGTAGCCATTATGGCCGGCCACTTAATGGCCATTAATGGCCATTAAGTGGCCGGCCACAAGAGAGAACAAAAAGGGATTTTGTTCCCTTTGTGTGTGTGGCTTTTCATTTTTCTCTCTTTGAGTTTTGGTGGAGTTTTCTTCTTCCTCTCCTCTTCTTGGCCGAAAACAGAGAGGGTGCTAGCACACCTAAGTTTTCGATCCATCTATCTGTTCGCGTGGATACGTATAGAGGAGTGTCTACTTTGATACTCTACGAGATCCGGCGGCCTCTTGGACAAGCGGGAAAGCGAAGGGCTACGCGTCAAGGGTAATGACCTTATCATGTAGATCTAGTGTAGATTTAGATATTAAACTCGTACTCGTATTTGTTTTATAAGTTCGCACGGATCCGTGGCCGAGATTCTGGGGTTTCCGCAACGCAAAAAGCGATTTTTGCGGCCTAGAATTTCCAACAGTGGTATCAGAGCCACGTGCGAACCTTGTACGAGTTTAAATTTGTTTTTTTTTGTATTAGATACAAAATTTAAAGACAAATAATATTCTGTGATTTTTCGAAATTTATAGAATTTATGGGTATTTTTCTCATGAAGTCGAAGCAACAAGTGTTCGGACACTTGTAGGCTTCACCGATCGAGAAAAACTTTCCGAAACGGAAAGATCTCGCTATAATCTTTCGGGACAGCGGCTTAAGTTGCTGTAAGGTGATTTTGGGACACTCGTGAAATTTATTTCGCGAGTAGGGGTGCTGCCCCTAACCCCGCAAGGGACATTGTCCCGCAATCGTGCCCGAAAATCGTGTAGCGGGACCGTTACGGAAGTGTAACTCATAATATTGTAAAATTGTCGAAAAATTATAGAAATTTATTTAAAATACATAATTTGGAATTATGTATGAATTTGTGATGATCATGGCCCAATAAAAACCCAATATGATTGGAATGTGTTGTAATTCATATTACGGTCTGCGTACCGTTTTGTGATTGTGCGTGTTGTATAGTGTATGCGACCTGCGAGTCGGCTTCTTTTATTTTATTTCTGTACTTTCTTATTTTGTAATGTACAAAATGAAGATGGTGGGCGGTTCATCCGAAGACGGAGTTATGGAGGGAGCCGACGACACGTGGCGGTCAAAGGAGAAGCTTGGAGAAGCGAAACCCTAGGTTGACCGTCCGATCTTCTCATTGGCTTGAGAAGATCGTAGTAGGGCCATGATCCAATCACAAATTAAATTATTTTATTATTTGCTTGTATGTGATGCATGCTAGAGTAAAATAATTAGAGCCTTGTGTATATGATACACCCTCTCTCTTGCGATTAGATTCGATCTAATTCAAATCAACTCATTCTCGAAATGCCTAACAAGTTTTGATACCTATCACTACCTCGATCATTTGTTGTTGTTGAATCTGCCAAAGCAGAGCAACACATTTAATCTTGGTAGGGTACGGAGGGACAATCTTGGTCCCGCCTATCACGGCTTGGGTGAGAACAAACTCAATCAGATTGAGTGAAACTAGTTAACTCGGTCGGATCGAGTCCAACTATAGGCATATTCCAATCGTTGGAAAGGTAGGATAAAAATCGCATTTATATTAAAACTTGGGCGATTTAGCCAAAGCTAACTCAAGTTTTTATGTAAATGTAAATTTTAATCCTATAAACAAGAGTTGCATAGAGATGTAATCGGTAAATTGTTACCTACCGATCGTACTAAGTCTTGGGCGATTTAGCCAAAGCTAACTCAAGGCTTAGTATGATGTGGATCTTGTCCCACTATATTATAGTTAAATTAGATAGAATCTTGTAGCGTGGTTTGACCACGTCTATGACTTGATTCTACAAAATTTCTATAATTCAGTGGGAGAATCATTTAATTAAAGGCCTAATTAAATGATAGTTGGAATGTGATAATTTATTTTCTGCATTTTATTGTTGTAGATTGCCATGTCGACAAACGCAAATACTCTCTCCCTGCGATCTGTCCTTGAGAAGGACAAGCTCAACGGAGCAAACTTCCTGGACTGGTACAGGAACTTGAGAATAGTTCTCAAGCAAGAACGTAAACTGTACGTTCTGGAGCAGCCTATTCCCGAGGCACCTCCTGCGAGTGCCACGCGAGCTGACCGTGATGCTCACAAGAAGCATCAAGATGACGCATTGGATGTGTCATGCCTTATGCTCGCAACCATGAACTCTGAGCTTCAGAAGCAACATGAGTTAATGGATGCTTTTGATATGGTTGAGCATTTGCGTCAACTGTATCAAGGACAAGCAAGGCACGAGAGATTTGAGATCTCTAAGGCACTGTTTCAGTGCAAGATGCAAGAAGGGACTCCCGTAGGTCCCTATGTACTCAAGATGATTGGGTACATAGAGAATTTACAGAGATTGGGATTCCCACTGGGCCAAGAGCTGGCCACAGACTTGATCTTGCAGTCCCTACCCGAAAGTTATAGTCAATTTGTCATGAACTGGAACATGAATGAAATTGACAAGCCCCTGCCTGAGATGCTCAGCATGTTGAGAACTGCTGAGCTCAATCTCAAGAAGGCCAAGCCCATTTTGATGGTGCAGAAGGACAAAGGTAAGGGCAAGCCCAAAGGCAAGGGAAAGTCTCAAGCCAAGGGCAAGGGCAAGGGCAAAGCACTGAAACCCAAAGGAGGGGTTGCCAAGGATGCTACCTGCTTCCACTGCGGTGAGACCGGACACTGGAAGCGGAACTGCAAGAAATATATGGAAGATCTCCAGAAGAAGAGAAGTCAGACTTCTACTTCAGGTATTCATGTTATAGAAGTCAATTTGTCTATTTCTACATCATGGGTATTAGATACCGGATGTGCTTCTCACATTTGTACTAATGTGCAGGCGCTGAGAAATAGCAGAGCATTGACAAAGGGCGAGGTGGACTTACGAGTTGGCAATGGAGCAAGAGTTGCTGCTGTTGCTACAGGAGTTTATATGCTATCTCTGCCCTCTGGGCTTGTATTAGAGTTAGATGATTGTTATTATGTGCCTGCTCTGACTAAGAACATAGTTTCTGTTTCTTGTTTAGACAAGAAGGTTTTCGTTTATAATAAAGAACAAATGTTGTTCAGTTTATTTAAATGAAATGTTCTATTGTAGTGCACCTCTGATGAACGGACTCTATCTTCTAGACTTAGAAAACCCTATCTATAACATAAATACCAAAAGGCTCAAGTCTAAAGACTTGAACCAAACCTATATCTGGCACTGTCGCTTAGGCCATATAAATGAGAGTCGCCTATCCCAGCTCCATAGAGATGGTTTGCTGGACTCATTTGATTTTGAATCATTTGAGACATGCGAGTCTTGCCTTCTTGGCAAGATGACCAAGACTCCATTCAGTGG
Source organism: Boesenbergia rotunda (assembly GCA_024364735.1). Classification (NCBI taxonomy): domain Eukaryota; kingdom Viridiplantae; phylum Streptophyta; class Magnoliopsida; order Zingiberales; family Zingiberaceae; genus Boesenbergia; species Boesenbergia rotunda. The sequence goes on from JAGFNQ010004225.1 coordinate 615,394, forward strand.
ACACAGCGAAAGAGCAACCGATTTGTTAGGTCTTATACATACCGATGTATGTGGCCCTTTCAATGTTGCTGCCAGAGGTGGTTATAGGTACTTCATTACATTTACTGATGATTTCAGTAGATATGGTTATGTGTACTTGATGACACATAAGTCAGAATCCTTTGAAAAGTTCAAAGAATTCAAGAATGAAGTACAAAACCAGCTTGGCAAGAGTATTAAAATACTTCGATCAGATCGAGGTGGAGAATACCTCAGCCATGAGTTCCGTGACTATCTAGCTGAGTATGGGATCCTGTCCCAACTCACTCCTCCTGGAACACCACAATGGAATGGTGTGTCCGAAAGGAGGAATCGTACCCTATTAGATATGGTGCGATCCATGATGAGTCACACAGATCTTCCTATATCCTTTTGGGGATATGCTCTGGCACGGCAGCCTTCACTCTAACCGTGTTCCATCAAAGGCTGTAGTAAAGACACCATATCAGATTGGACTGGGAAGAGTCCCCAGATGTCTTTTATGAGGATTTGGGGTTGTGAAGCTTACGTACGACGTCAAGTTTCAGACAAACTGGGACCCAAATCTGATAAGTGCTATTTTGTAGGATATCCCAAGGAAACGAAGGGATATTACTTCTACATTCCCAGTCAGCACAAAGTGTTTGTGGCGAAGACTGGGGTTTTTTCTAGAAAGGGACTTTGTTTCTAGAAAAACTAGTGGGAGTAAGTTCGATCTTGAAGAAGTTCAAGATATGGACCATAGCACTGAGGCTTGATGGAGGTGAACAGAACCACAAAATGTTGTGGATCATGAGGTTGATGCACAAGGAGTTATGCAACAACAGCCTGTTCAAGTAGACCTACCTCTTCGCAGGTCTGGTAGGGTACGTCATCACCTGAGAGATATTCATTTCTCTTGTCTGTGACAATGACGTTGTGCTCATTGAGAATGAGCCTACAACCTATCAGGAAGCTGTGATGAGCCCAGATTCTGAGAAATGGCTTGAGGCCATGAGATCCGAGATGGATCCATGTACACCAACCAAGTTTGGACCTTGGTTGATCCACCTGAAGGGGTAAAACCCATTGGTGTAAGTGGGTCTTTAAGAGAAAGACTGACATGGGAGGACTTACGCATACCTATAAGGGTAGACTGGTAGCAAGGGTTTCAAACAATTCATGGTATTGACTATGATGAAACCTTTTCTCCAGTAGCGATGTTTAAGTCCATTCGGATCATGCTTGCTATTGCAGCATACCACGATTATGAGATCTGGCAGATGGATGTCAAAACCGCGTTCCTGAATGGGAACCTACTCGAGGATGTGTACATGACACAACCTGAGGGTTTTGTAGATCCAAAGCATACTGGCAGAGTATGCAAGCTGCAAAGGTCCATTTATGGACTAAAGCAAGCTTCTCGGAGCTGGAATCTTCGATTCGATGATGCAATCAAACAGTTTGGTTTCATCAAGAATGAAGATGAACCCTGTGTCTACAAGAGGGTTGAAGGAAACATAGTAGTTTTTCCTCATATTGTATGTGGATGACATACTACTCCATTGGGAATGATATTCCTATGCTTCAGTCTGTGAAGACTTGGCTGGGGAATTGTTTCTCCATGAAGGACTTAGGTGAAGCAGCCTGTATTTTAGGCATCAAGATCTATAGAGATAGATCTAAGAGATTGCTTGGCCTAAGTCAGAGTACATACATTGA
>JAGFNQ010004225.1:617595-628552 GCA_024364735.1 Boesenbergia rotunda
GGGTTACAGTGATGCCAGCTTCCAAACCGACCAGGATGATTATCGGTCGCAGTCAGGGTTCGTGTTTTGTCTGAATGGCGGCGCTGTGAGCTGGAAGAGTTCGAAGCAGGACACAGTTGCTGATTCTACAACTGAGGCTGAGTATATTGCTGCATCAGAGGCAGCAAAGGAGGCAGTTTGGATCCGCAAGTTCGTTGCAGAGCTTGGGGTGGTTCCTAGCATTGCAGATCCCATAGAGCTCTATTGTGACAATAATGGGGCTATTGCGCAGGCTAAGGAACCTCGCTCACACCAGCGGACCAAACATATACTACGGCGCTTCCATCTCATTCGAGAGATCATCGATAGAGGAGATGAGAGTGAAGATATGCAGAGTACCCACAGAGGCGAATGTCGCAGATCCCCTGACCAAGGCTTTGGCACAGACAAAGCATGATGGTCACACTAGATCATTGGGTATTAGATACTACAGTGATTGGCACTAGTGCTAGTGGGAGATTGTTGGTGAGAGCCCTAGAGCCGATCATGTAATGATTGTATGGACTAATTTGTATCATATTCCTATGTATAAATAAAGGCATGTTTTATGGTTATTATACTTACGTGTATTTGTGCCAATTAGCTAAGTATAATAATGTCCTTGAGTAGAAGGTTCTTATCTATATCAATCGATTGGTTGAATCGATAGTGAGATGATATAGAGAACACTACTCTAAATAATTCCTAGTCGAGTATTAACATTCAGGACAATGTTAATACGTAGAGACTAGCATGTGAGTCAACATGATGACTTGATCTCACAAGTCATGGATATAGAGATATCAAGTTGACACATGGGTATGCATTGGAGAATGTATACTGAATGACCCGCCATGAGAAAGTATCATGGATCGTTATATGAGTGTCATATACTTTCTCATGTGGCTATTAGTATGACTATTAGTCCTTGGACCTGAAGTCACCATGGATTCCTACATAAGGAGTTACGTACTTTGGCTTCGTCAAACGTCACCCGTAAATGGGTGGACTATAAAGGCGATTACTGGGTATGTAACAAATTATGGAGAGGGATGTGAGTGATGTAGATGGGATCTATCCCTCCTATATGACGGGAGCGATATCGTATTCTTGATAGAGTGAGACCACAAAGTGCATGGCCATGCCCAAGTGAGTCAATATGAGATATTGAACTCATTTGATTAGTGTGAGTCTACTTGGAGTTCAAGATATAGATTGACTCGAGGATGACACGGTCTATGCCTCAATTGAGTCAATCTAGATATCATGGATAGAGGGACATTATCATATAGTGTGAGAGTCACAATTATTAGTCACAAGGTGATGTTGGATCTCAACATTCTTGTAACTTGGGTAGCAATGATGTGTTGCTAGATACCGCTCATTGCTTATGTTTCTAAGAGGTTAGAAGCATTGCCAACGTTACAAGAACCTATAGGGTCACACGCAAAGAACAAATAGATGGAGAAAAATTGAAGTCAAGTTTGACTTGGCTAAATATGGAAAGTCCATAATAGGCAAGTTTGACTTGACCTAAATCCAAATCAAGTTTGACTTGACTTGGTTCCACTTCAAGTTAGACTTGACATGGGAGAAGAAATGGAGTCAAGTTTGACTTGACTATTTATGGAAAGTCCATAAAAGGCAAGTTTGACTTGACCAAAACCCACCTCACCTTTGTTTGACCGAGTGATGACTTGGTTTCCCCCCCCCCCCCATTTGAATTTCGAATTCAAATTGAAAAGGGATATGGAAGGCCACCTAATGGCAATTAGTAGCCATTATGGCCGGCCACTTAATGGCCATTAATGGCCATTAAGTGGCCGGCCACAAGAGAAAACAAAAAGGGATTTTGTTCCCTTTTTGTGTGTGGCTTTTCATTTTTCTCTCTTTGAGTTTTGGTGGAGTTTTCTTCTTCCTCTCCTCTTCTTGGCCGAAAACAGAGAGGGTGCTAGCACACCTAAGTTTTCGATCCATCTATCTGTTCGCGTGGATACGTATAGAGGAGTGTCTACTTTGATACTCTACGAGATCCGGCGGCCTCTTGGACAAGCGGGAAAGCGAAGGGCTACGCGTCAAGGGTAATGACCTTATCATGTAGATCTAGTGTAGATTTAGATATTAAACTCGTACTCGTATTTGTTTTATAAGTTCGCACGGATCCGTGGCCGAGATTCTGGGGTTTCCGCAACGCAAAAAGCGGTTTTTGCGACCTAGAATTTCCAACAGTTTCGCCTACGACACTCGATAGAGGCACCGTATTTGTCCAGAAAATCCATTCCCATTATAACGTCATAATCTTGCATGTCGAGTACAATCAGATCGCAGTAGAGTTCCCTTCCTGCGATTCCGACAGGCACCGCACGCAGTACATGGGTGGATGTCATTATTTCTCCCGAATGCAGAGCCGTTAAGTACATGGGTGTAGTCTAACACTTGCGGAATCATATCTATCTTCTATACTGACAACCTCTAGAATCATTAGAGAACATAAGGTATGCATAGAGTTACTTACATGGAAGCGGCAGGAAGAGGGCTTGATGTGTGTGTAGTGAGATGGTAACCGCTCTGATACCAACCTGTAACGCCCGCTTTTTTTTTCATAAAGCGGCGTTACGCTAACATACTTAGGGGCATGTGAACATCGTAAGGCAGCGGAATATTTAAATCTTATACATACATGCACCCAACTCTTCTTTCTAACATAGTGACATGCGAACTTAGCATACTAACTTCATACTTATCATCACATCATAAAGTCACATAAGTCATTCATTAAGCACATAAGTAGCAAACGTAAAGTTTTAGCAAAAGACTCGTAAGTATATCTCTTTCTTGGCCAAGTCACTACCACACACATACTCTTGTCCCTCCTGCTGCTTCCCTTATTGTCCTCTTGCTTGATCTGCGGTATAAGGAAATAAGACTATAAGCACATCGGCTTAGTAAGACTCTTTCCTACTCACTAAAACCATTCGTCGCTTACACATAAGCACACAAACCTTAACATAACTTGGTGCTTAGCATGAATCATAAGCATAAGACATAAAACATCCTTAACATGGCATGCTACATGACATACATATAAACATAAAACTTACTGAACATGGCATGATACATGGCATACATAAAACATACTGAGCATGGCATGCTACATGATATACATATAAACATCAAACCAACTGAACATGGCATGATACATGGCATACATAAAACATACTGAGCATGACATGATACATAACCTAAACCATAGGCATATTCTTAACATAAACTTAAGCATAAAACATTTACTATCATGCATCATTCATAAGACGTGGGCATAAAACATATTCTATCATGGCATGATGCATAACATGAATGAATGCATGAGTCGAATGCATATACATAAGGATGCCTACTTTTAAAATCATACTTTTAAATACTTAAACATAATCATAACATCATTGGGGTCCCCGGCTTGTACCACATACATACATCATAAGCGCGCATCCCTAAGTAAATACGAGGTAGCAAGCCCCGACCTACTAGGGTAAGGATAGCATAGTCGGTAGTCCCAGAACCGGGGCGTTCTTAAGGTGCCCATCCCTGTTGCACAGCTTCGGTAGTGCCAGAACCGTGGACAACATAGTCAGTAGTCCAAAATCGGGGCGTTCTTAAGGTGCCCATCCCTTGGACCCATATTTCGGTCCGGTACAAGCCCATTCATAAAGTAAAGTAACTTCACATGCTTCATTATTCATGGGGCATTCATAGCATATTTAAACATAGCATAAACTTGTTACATGAAGCATGACATAAATCATACTTGACCTTTCATCGTTCATACTTAATGCATAGTATCATGATGCCCTAAGGCATAAGCATTATCTTCATTCATAAACATAACATGCTTACGTAAACATCATTCTTGTTCATAGTGCTTGCATAATCATGGTACATAAGGTAAGCATTGCATTGTATTCATAGAACACGACATATTTACATAGACCATCATCCTAATTCTTAGAGCTTGCATGATCATGATACATAAGGTAAAAATTGCATTATATTCATGAAACATGACATAATTACATAGACCTTCATCCTAATTCATAGAGCTTGCATGATCATGATACATAAGGTAAACATTGCATTATATTCATAAAACATGACATAATTACCTAGACCATTCTCCTAATTCATCTAACTTGCATAATCATGATACATAAGATAAGCATTGCATCACATACATAAGTATAATATCTATCACAAGCATGCATGGGATCTAACATCACATATGACATTCATAAATAACCCCACTAAGCATGGCATCTAACATAAACATATCTAACATAACATATAACACCTAAGGTTAGGGTTAAAGGTAACATAATTTCTACCACATGCTTGAACCTATATATTTACATCATAATAAGCCATAAACCATCATTCTTGAAACCCTAACTCCACCTAAACCCCATTTACATGGCTTGGCCGAAACTTGTAATGGAAGGGTTCAACCATTCAAATGACATGTGAGGTAGCAAAAGGTAAGTAAAAGACCATACCTTACTTATAAAGTCATAGGAAGCTATTAGGGATCATGTTTTAGGGTTAACCCTAACTCCTAGCCCTTCTTCCTAGGGTTGGCCAAAACATACATGGGCCATGGGTCTATGGAAAATTCATAAAAATTCCAATTAAACATCTAACACCATCCATACCATACCATAGGAGCCATTGGGACCCATACTTGCAATAAACCCTAACTCCTTGCCCTAGGATCCTTCTTGGCCGAAACCTTTAGGGTTACAAAACCTTGTGAAAATTCACATAAATCACCTCAACCTCCCTTGTATCATGAAGGTACACAAGATACATACTTGAAGGTTTAGATCCAACCCTAACCATGAGTTCATGGTGTTGGCCGAAACCTTTAGGATGCTAGGGTACTCCAAAAATTCTCCAAATCATATTTTAACCTATATTCATCATGGGAAAACATTAGAAAGCATGAGTATGATTTTTAACATCATCTTGGACCCAAAAACCATGGTGGCCGAAAGTTATAGGGGTCCAAGTCATGGTTTTCTCAACATTAAACCCAAACCAAACTTCATATTAAGATAAACAACAAGGAGAACTATTATACCACAGGTGAGAGAGTCTTACCTTAGATTATCTTAGTTTTAGACCTTAGATAGGGAAGAAGATGAAGATCTTGTTGTCTCTTGACCACCCCCTAGCCTTTGTAACCTTGTAAAAGCCTTGGATCTTGGAAGAGAGACCTTCTTGTGAAGCTTTTCCAAAGGGAACCTCCTCCTTGAAGTTTCGGCTAGAATGAGGAAGGAAGAGGAAGAAGGGTGGACATGGTGGAAGAAGCAAAGTAACCCCCATGCCACCTCTTTAAACCACATTAAGGAGGCAAGTGAAGAGTCATGGTGGATGACTCTTCATTTTCCCTAAGCATTAACCAAAATCTACTTCATTCCCTCATAGCACTCCCTTGCTAGGTGAATTGGTTAGTGCATGCATGGTGGTACAAGAGGTCCAAGGTTCAATCCTTCGTGCATGTACCCATTTTTTTATTTTTTTTTATTTTATTTCGAAAATTCCCTTAAAACTCACCCATAATCATGCTAATATTCCTAGTTAAAATCCATTTATTTCTATATTAAATTCTACCTAGAATCCACCAATAATCATGGTACTAGGAAACCCCTATAAGGCCTATTAATACTTAGTTTTCTCAATTTAAATGAGAAAACATGGATTTCTAGGCTAAGGTTCGTACTAATATTTCTAGGTCCTTCGGAAAATTATCTAGACATGCTCATTATTTTAAAGAAAATATTTAAGAAACTTTTCCGAGTCGTTACAGGTTTGCTGTTATTCAATTCCGCACTTAATTTTCGATACTCTTTCTTGTAATTATCAACTGTAAGATGAGTTTTCTCTGCCTCCGAAAATTCTGAAAAGGAGACCAATAGTGGACTCACGCCGAATACATAGGCCTTGGACGTACTGACCCTGGGGGGTCAGGAACCAAGTAAATAAATCCCGCGTGTCTGTCTTGCTTTTATTTTTCTATATTTACTTTTCCGCTGTGCTACTAACACTCTATGTCAAGAACGATCCAAGTTTTCCACGAAGTTTCCGCGAGAAATTTTTACTGTCGATATTCACCCCCCCCCCCCCCCTCTATCGACGGCACCGATCCTACACAGGGTCCTCTCTGATCGGTCCGGTGATCGATCAGAAGCTGAACTTTAATTTGAAATCGATGTCAGACGCTCTGATCGCGTCTGTTTTCTCTGCGCTTTCTCTGATACATTGTGATTTCCTTGTGATATGCTTTGCTAAGCGTCTGATGAGCTTGCAGGTAATTGAAGATGACCCAAACAAAGGTGGAGGGTCAACTGGAGACTTTCTTCATGTCAGGTTTGGATGTTTTCTCTTCATAGGTCTCAACGGCTTCTGGCGTGCGGCTGGCAACTGACGGAGGCTCAGCTGGAGAGGGTCTTCACTGGACTGAGTGGTCAGGGAGTCAGGGGGCCAGGCTGTGGCTCAGTGGATGCTGATGGAGAGCCTAGTGATGGGAGTGGAAGCTTAAGGCAAAGCTGGAATCAGAGGAGCAGGACAAGGGTGAACAGACAGAAACTTGAGGAGTTTGGCTGGGTTGTGCTTGTGCTTTCTGTTATTTTGTGCTTGAGTATTTCCTGTGATCGTTCCTTCTTGTGTGATCTCCTGTATTGAAGTTCAATCATCCATGAGATCTGTGGAGAGGTTTCTCCACCGAGAAGGAGGCTTCACTATATCCGGGTTCACCTGGGGCTTGATCTGCCGACGATCGAGGGATCGCCCACCTCACGGGCACGCCAAGGAGTAGGGGCAAGTTATCCCCGAACCTTGTGCATCTTTGTCTTAGCGATTGGATTGTGTGTTCTTTGTTGCTGCTCTTTTGTTTGGTTTTGTATTGCTTCCGCTGTTGCTAACCGTTAAGTGCAGAAGATTTTAAAAGAGCAAGTTTTTTGTGTCTGGCTACATTCACCCCCCCCCCCTCTCTAGCCATCCAAGCACCAACAAGTGGTATCAGATCTTGGGGCTCTGTTCAAGCAGCTTAACATCCGAGAGCTAACGACGATGGCCATGGGCGGAGAAGGTTACAGCACCAGCAGACCACCATTCTTGGATGGGGCTGATTTTTCATATTGGAGATCAAGAATGGAATTTTATTTGAAGACAAGCATGAGCATGTGGTTCTCAGTCAAGGAAGGTTTCACCCCTCCAAAGGATCATGAGGGAAATGAGCTTGAGTTTTCGAGGTTGTCGGCTGAGCAAATCAAAAGGGGGGAAGCCAATGCCAAAGCTATTGTCATCTTGCAATGTGGAATGAACAAAGATCATCTAATCAAAGTTGGTCCCTTCACAAGCGCAAAGGATTTATAGAACAAGCTCATCGAGCTTCATGAGGGCACCCGGGATTCAAGAATAGCCAAGAGGGACTTGTTCCTTAATCAACTACAAAATCTCTCCATAAAGGAGAGTGAAATGGAAAGTGAACTTCACAGTAGATTCAAAGAGGTATCGAATGGTCTCCACTCCATTGATGAAAAGGTCGAGAATCGTGGCCTTGTGAGGTACGTTTTAAAAGCCTTTCCAAGGAATTCCTTGTGGTCATCCATGGTGGATGCTTACAAGGTTTCCAAGGACTTGTCAATTGTAAAATTGGATGACTTATTTTGTGAAATGGAGCTGCACGAAATAGCTAACAAAGGCCCCAAGGAGAAGGGGATTGCATTTGTGGCAGGTGACCGAAAGAAGAAGGAGAGGAAGAAGGTAATGGAGGAGAAGAACACTCATCAATTTGCTTTCATTGCATTAGAGGAGTCAAAGGAGGAGAGTGATGAATCAAGTGACTCCTCAACCACGCCTTCATCATCTTCGGATGATGAAGATGTAATTTCTCCCTAGTTAGATAAGTGCTATAGAACAATAGCTTGCTTGACAAACATCCTTAAGAAATCTAAGGCCAAAGTTAAATCTTTAAAATTAGAAGTAGAAAAATTGAAAACCTCTAAGGATGAGGTAATTGATGTTATGCATGATAAGTCCCTTGAGGATGAAAATAAGGATTTGAAGAGCAAAGTTGAAAATCTCAAGTATATTCTTGACAAGTTTTCAATTGGCTTAAAAACCTTAGACATGGTATTAAATTCCCAAAGGGTGGTTTACATCAAGGCCAGTATAGGTTACCGACCTAAAGAACCAACCTTTGTATCATTAATGTCAAGAACCCAATTTAGATCATCAAATGATTCTAGGGTTCAAAAAGTCAAAAAGAAAATGACTAAGGCATGAGTGCCAAAGTCATTCATTGTAGATGCTTTAGGTCCCAAAATATGGGTACCTAAAACCTCTATTTTTCGAATTGTGTAGGCATTGATTGAGGGGGAGCATCTATCAACTTGGGTGGTTGATATTTGGTGCTCCAAACATATAGTCATTCCTAGTTAGGGAATGTGCTTATCATTTCCTCAAATTCACATGAATGGTTTAGGTTGACACATAACTTGTTTTTGCAATGAATTGCTTAGGATAAATTAGGTTTATTGTTGCAATTTATAGTTTACTGCAATTTATGGTTTATGGAATGCTTTATCTCAAGCCCAAGGTGTCTATTTTCTTGTATGAGTTATAGAACATGAATGAATGCTAAAGAACAAGTATGGACACATTGATGAGTATTGATTCAAAAATCGCTATGAAAATTTCACCAAACACAAGGCTAAAGTTATACTCATGAATGTAGTGGGTTATGGAATTTCACTTGAGCAGTACGAAAATTCCCATGCAACAGATGATAGTGTATTCATGCACAAGGTTACACTAATTTCAAAATAAATCAACAAGTTTTGAAAAGGAAAAGAACTATTACATGGTTAGGCTGACACATAGATTTCATTCATATACTTGATGTTGACATATAGCAATATACATCCACTATGTGTGCTATCCATGTCTATGAATTTTCTATTCAAATGATTGCATGCATACCTTCTTTGGAAGCCTAATACAAACTTGATTTTAAATCGGTTGAACCAAACCATGACCTTCTTTGCAATATACTTGAAGTATGACTTTTCAATCCAATCCATGAGTTTTAGCTTCTATATGCCTTGATTAGGATTAAACTCTATAGTTCACTGTAAATCTTGAAGTTAGCCAAAATATTTGCAATAACTTATGATAGATCTTAGGCTTATGTTTTCTTATTTTTGAGATGAACCTAGTTGAGTATGCCATGACTTTAATGTGTGTGTTATTAATATTAATCTATGGCATGAAAATTTTATTTAAAAACAAGATGAACACATTACGTCTCAACTTCCTCATTGGTTTGTTTGAACTGATCACTCATAAGGCATCAATAGACAAGAACATGAGCTTAAGGTCTGGGGTTAATGCTCTCTTTGTATCAAACTCAAATTTCATGACTTGTTTGTTTTCCCACTGATCATGCTTTGATAGGGGTTAAAGTCTTGAATCTTGATACAAATCTATTTTTGTTTTTGTTTCATAGAAAGTCTTGAATCTTGATGAGAATAAAACTTAGTTAAGGGATATAAATCATGTTGTTTATTTTGGGTAAGGGAAACCTGATTGTATTAGGGTTAGGAATGGTTGAGAGTTGAAACAAACCTGATTTCAGAGTTTCTGAAATCGGTTTCTGAAATCTGGAACTGAGAAAATCTTCTGTCTGAACCCAGATCGGTCCACCAACCGATCAGGACTCACCCTGATCGATCTGGTGACTGATCAGGGGTCTCTCTGATCAGACTGGTGACCGATCAGGTCAATTCTGATCAAGATATTCCCTGTTTGATCCAAAAACACCTCAGTCCAATTCCCTCTCATCAAATTATACAAACAAATATGATACAATCCAATTACCATTGAAACATACTTGATCATCCATTGGTACAAACCTGGTACTAAGGGAGTACAAATTTGTTCGAGTGGTAAAATATGGGTAAGAATTTTCAAGACCCTTGATTCTCAGAATTTTTTTTGAAACATCAAGTGTTAAAATGAGGTGTGGCTAATCATACTTGGAACAAAACTTAATATTGATTTGATACAAACCTATGTTGGAATGTTCAAATTTATAAGAAAGGGTTTGTTGAGTCATGACTCTTGTTCTTGATGTCGTGTTTCAGAAATTTTTCTGAAATGTCATATATTAATGGAGTCTACACCCCTGTTGCGGAATGCAAATTGTTAATGTAGTCTGATCAGGAACATATCAGAGTTTTAAAAAATTTTCTGAAATCTGATCGCTCCCCAGACTATTAAGAAATATTTCTATATCCAATAATCAATGAACCTGATCAGTCACGAAGACCAATCAGGATGATGTGTCGGATACAGTTGCATTCCCTACTTGTCATATGAAATATATACATGTTTGACCATGATATAATTCTGTATATGGTTTCATGTGCAATTCACACTTATTGTCGTATGATGCATGTATATTGTTGCCATGATACATTTATGGTATATGCCTCTCATATACAATTCAAAAATTATCCTTTGATTATTTTGGATTTTGGGGGGAGACCCTTTGATTGAGGGGGAGTTATGTTAAAACTCAATAACCATGCCCTTTTTCGATGTTTAACAAAGGGGGAGAGAATGGTTGATTTAATTTGAGGTTACTATAGGGGGAGGACTTTGATTCCCTTACGATAATTGAATTGACCTCAATTGATCATTAATACCTAAACTTAAATCGGATTGTCAAACAACAAAAAGGGGGAGATTGTTGATGCAGTCTGGCCCGATTGTTGTTTTGGGTTTGACAACGATTTAAGTTTGGTTGAGGGAATTTGGGTTAAGTCCTGGTTGGGGACTGTGCATGAAATCCTGGTGAGTGAAACCAGGCCCTAGCTTGGGA
>JAGFNQ010004226.1:0-47500 GCA_024364735.1 Boesenbergia rotunda
TCTATTGATTTTAGGCCCACGCTGGGTCTGAAATATTTTATTTCAGGTCCACGCTGTGCCTGAAATAAAAATATTTCAGGTCCACGGGCCTAGCGTGGGCCTGAAATTTTTTATTTTGGGCCTACATTGGGCCTGAAATCTTTTGATTTAGGCCCGACGTGGCTCAAATTTTTTTTCCTATTTTAAAAATATATTAATATATAAAAAAACCTATCAAAACACTTAATTTCATATTAAAAAGCATGGTCTGAAGGAGTGGTTTAGGTATATCAGTGAGTTTTGAGCAAAACTCACTGATGGACCTACCATATCTGGAATTCTGAAAACCCTATATCAGTAGACAGGGTTGAGCTAGGAGATGAGATTTTGGGTGCCCAAACCTCTAATCTTGCTGTATCACCAATGCTATAGGAGTGGTTTAGGTATATCAGTGAGTTTTGAGCAAAACTTACTGATGGACCTACCATATTTGGAATTCTGAAAACCCTATATCAGTAGACAGGGTTGAGCTAGGAGATGAGATTTTGGGTGCCCAAACCTCTAATCTTACTATATCACCAATGCTATAGGAGTGGTTTAGGTATATCAGTGAGTTTTGAGCAAAACTCACTGATGGACCTACCATATCTGAAATTCTGAAAACCCTATATCAATAGACAGGGTTGAGCTAGGAGATGAGATTTTGGGTGCCCAAACCTCTAATCTTGTTGTATCACCAATGTTATAGGAGTGGTTTAGGTATATCAGTGAGTTGTGAGCAAAACTCACTGATGGACCTACCATATCTGAAATTCTGAAAACCCTATATCAGTAGACAGGGTTGAGCTAGGAGATGAGATTTTGGGTGCCCAAACCTCTAATCTTGCTGTATCACCAATGTTATAGGAGTGATTTAGGTATATCAGTGAGTTTTAAGCAAAACTCACTGATGGACCTACCATATTTGGAATTCTGAAAACTCTATATCAGTAGACAGGGTTGAGCTAGGAGATGAGATTTTGGGTGCCCAAACCTTTAATCTTGCTGTATCACCAATGCTATAGGAGTGGTTTAGGTATATCAGTGAGTTTTGAGCAAAATTCACTAATGGACCTACCATATTTGGAATTCTGAAAACCCTATATCAGTAGACAGGGTTGAGCTAGGAGATGAGATTTTGGGTGCCCAAACCTCTAATCTTGCTGTATCACCAATGTTATAGGAGTGGTTTAGGTATATCAGTGAGTTTTGAGCAAAACTTACTGATGGACCTACCATATCTGGAATTCTGAAAACCCTATATCAGGCCCTCCTAGCGTGACTTCAGACCCTGCTTTTTAATATGAAATTAAGTGTTTTGATAGGTTTTTTTTATATATTAATATATTTTTAAAATAGAAAAAAACTTTGAGTTCACGTCGGGCATGAATCAAAAGATTTCAGGCCCAACGTAGGCCTGAAATAAAAAATTTCATGCCCTGGCTAGGCTTGAAATAAAATATTTCAGGCCTAGCGTGGGCCTGAAATCTATTGATTTCAGACCCACGCTCTTTTTTTTCAATTTTTTTTACATTAATATATTTATTAAATATTATTTAATATATTAATTTCTATTAATCAAATATAAAAATCATTTATTTATATTTTTAAATAAGTTAGATGAGATATTTTTTAACTGAAATATTTTTTCGATTTTACCTTACGTTTTTTAGTTTAGCATCGATTCCATAATATATTATTTTAAAATAAAAGTCTGAAAAAACATTTGCAGACGTCTCGGAATTTGTTACTAAGAGAGAAAGAGAAAGGCAGAACATAGCAGGAGGGGTATAAGAGGAAGTTCACTAAAATGAGTGCGCCTTTTGGTGAAAATGAAACCATGGTACGCCTTTTGGTAAATATCAATTCTTGGGTGCGCCCTTTGGTAAATTGCCGAAGTATTAATGTAGAGAAAGCTCAAGCCGCAAGGAAGGATTTCATGGCACAAACATTAGTACTAGCTCGACAAGAGCACAAGACTCCTCTGCCCCCTCTTCGACACAGAGTCGATCCCCCAACCACTAGCATACTCAGTTCAAGACAAGGGGAATCGTGCAAATAGTAGAAGTAGCACTGACTTCCGACTTAGAGTCGAGTAGGTTGGATAATGAGAAGTCAAAGTGCTAGTGAATCTACCACCGGTCTCGTGGGCATTACACCCATGAATGTCAGCAGTGTGCTAGAGAACTCCTCTATACCGCTAAAGAGTGTTTGCCTATTTGAGGATCATCTTCAATGCCCTCTCAACAATGGCTAGATAGATATGCCCAAGGAGAGAATTCGGAGTATCTGTTGGAGGAATATCCGAGATTTTACAGTAAATTGAAATTACAGAAACTAATTTCAACTTATCTCTGTTGAGTGGCCCGAGCTGCCTTCTTCTCTAGTAGCAGTTTCCCGAGCTCCCGAGTGAAGATCCCGAGTTGCAGGGTGATCTCCCGAGCAAGATTCCGGTGTGGCCGAATGAGGTCCGAGTGGAATCTCCTGACCTGAGCAGATTCTCCCGAGTGGTCGAGCGAACTCCCGAGCGACCGAGTGAGGTTCCCGAGTGGCCGAGTGAGCTCCGAGCAAAATGGCAGAGCGAGCTCCCGAGCGGCCGAGCGAGCTCCGAGCAAAATGGCAGAGCGAGCTCCCGAGCGGCCGAGCGACCGAGCGAGCTCCCGAGCGGAATGGCCGAGCGAGCTCCCGAGCGGAATGGCAGAGCGAGCTCCCAAGCGGAATGGCCGAGTGAGTTTCCCGACTGGACTTCTGTGATACAACAGCAGACCACGGACACAACGGAGCACTCGTTGCTCGTAGCGAACTAAAGAGGTACCCGACTGCTATCAGCGGGCAGAGGTCGGTATTTTGTAGCGTCTGGTATTTTGCTCTCGGTATTTTGTAGTTTTAATCCCACATTGGGACTCCCTTGGAGTGGAGGAGAATTTCGTAGCGTATGGTACTTTGCTCTCGGTCACGACCTCCTTACATAGGCTCAGACCCCCGCAGAATTAAATGACGATTCATTTACTGGCATTTACCCGACCAGATCCAAACGGTACTGGCATCAGTTACTTTTGAGCAAAAATCAATTTTACAAAATGTTGGTTCATCTGCTTGGACAAATTTTTCCCTGACCGGTCGGACATTCGACGTGCGCGGGTCATGCACGCACACGAGTTCACTTGGTTCAGTACAAATTCGGGCCCTGGATTTGCACCCCCCTACGCACCCACGCGTGAGAGAGAGCCTCTCCCCTAGCATTTGTTCACAACTACCATGCTTGTGATACAATATAAACCAAACATTTTGCCTTAAAACTCCCAATGTGGGATTAAAGCCCCACTCACAAGGGAGTCCCTTTATTTTCCTCCTCACTTTCTACTCACTAGAAAGTTCCAATGTGGGACTAAAGTCCCACCACATCTTTTCCATTCACTATAGGTATGAATGGAAAGTTCCAATGTGGGACTAAAGTCCCACCACCTCGTTCCAATGTGGGACTAAAGTCCCACCACCTCCTCTTCCATTCACAATAGATATCCAAGATATCCAACAGTATCGAGCCTATCAAAGAGATTCACCGAATCACCAAACCAATCATCAAAGGGACACGCCCCCAAGAAGGAGGTCTCGGTCATGTGAATCGGCGTAGTGCCAGCAAGCAACTCATCCCAAAAATGCCCGAGAGGATCCCTCGCGCTGAGGGGACATTAACATGATCTTGGGAGGCTCGACTGACGAAGACTCATATCAGTCTAGGAAGACTAATGGCCAAAGACTCGAGAGCTACGAGATCGGCTCCAAATCTCGGATAGAGATGAGTCCCTCGATCAGTTTTAGCCCCTAATACTTGGAAGCGATAACTACCCTTCATGAGGACGCACTAGTGATACGAGTTGTTATAGTTAATTACAACATGGTGAGAATCTTCGTCGACATCGGGAGCTCAATGAATATGCTTTTCAAATAGGCCTTTAACCACATATAGATAGACCGACATGAATTGCGACCCATCTCTACAGTGCTGTCCAATTTTACCAGGCATGAGGTAGAGCCACTTGGGCAGATCAATCTTCCGCTGTCCCTGGGAGAAGAACCTTAGAAGTGAACTCGGGCCACTATCTTCACAATAGTCAATGCCCCATCAACTTACAACATCATCGTAGACCGACTCGCCTTGAGTTTGTTTCGAGCCATCGTGTCCACTTATTATCAAAAGATAAAGTTTCCTATGGATGACCATGTGGGCGAAGTTAGGGGCAACCAATAGCCACACGAAAGTGCTATGTTGAGGCGGTGAGGGACAACTCTTGGAAGAACATGAGACATTGTCCTAATATACCCAGGGTTTGAAATATCATCCACTGGATTAGAGGTCAGAGAGATGGCCTATTGTGCTAAGCCGTCAGATCATGTACTCGAATTCATGAAATCTCAACAGTTGCTTCATATCGATCACTTGGCATGGCTTTAGCATGCGTTGTCTCTAGACTCAACAACATTAAAGGTAGGACAAGACAGGTCAATCATGACCCAGATACTCCATCACGCATATTATTCGTATTAATATTGGTTACCTCGCGTATTACCAAGGCGTATGATGAGTAAGGTAGGGAAAACAAGGTGCCAAATTCATTTGGAAAATTTGCATTTAGTAAACTCATTGTAAAAGTAGACAACATGTATTGCTCGAGACTAGCTAACTCAACTAATGTGGTGGATAAGGGAGGACACACGTGGTAATTAGATTAGGAGTCAAGCAGTGGTGGAAGTCACAAGTGGTTCACCAATCTCCTTCTATTCGGTCAACCTGACTATTCCGACCCGATCACTCGACTCTTGCAGCTTGGCCAACTGACTCTCTCAGCTTGGTCACCTGACTCCCTTAGCTCGATCGCTTGATTCCCTCAACTCCTGACTCCTCAGCTTGGTCACTCGACTCCCTCGTATGGGACTTGTATCTTACATGGCTCGTTGGACCATTTCTCCCAAGGGACATGAACAATGTAGTCGTTCTATCCCGAAAAATGTAGATAATATAATCGTTTCGCCCGGAGGATGTGAGCAACATAAGTGTTCATCTTGGAACGTGTGGAGGACATGAGGGTGCAACTACACCTTTATAAAAGGTCAATCACTCCTATGGCCGTATGTGTGAGAACACAACCATCTAAACTCATTTACTATTCAAGATTCTTGCTCCTTCTTACCCTTTACGCTAACTTGAGAATCGGAGTGATTCCATCAAGTTTACCCTCGATGTCCATTCTAATTTCTCTTTCAGTGCTATAGATATCCCAAGCGGTTTCTTTATCACCGATGCACACAAGATCTCCCCCTTTTGTTGTTGCCTCCCATTGAGTCATCATATCGCAATAAGCACGGATATTATAGTCATAGAGGCATCAAAGAAAGACGTCTGAATCAGCGAGTTCAAAGCATATTGACAATGAAGACATAAAATTCCGTGGGCTAACTCAATTCATCTAACCAAATCACACTAAAAAATTACATATATTTATGGACCATAAAATGCATAATGATCATCATTAGGCTTATGCACAACAAGGTGTCCTGAACAAATTCTATATGAACAAGAAGCAACAACCTTGTTGCACTATGTAGTCTTGAAGGAGCATCTTGTCAATCTAGTGAAAAAATTTCAGAGTATTTTGAAAAAAGCTGATAAGTGTTGGAGCATGATGGAAATTAACGAGTGAGGGAAGCCGAGACCAGGCTAAATCTTCTGTACCGGGATCTCCCTTATACCTGTGTACCAATTCATCGGCGATCGTCAGCGAGTCGTCCGATCGACGATCGGACACCACCAATAATTTTTGATCGTCATTCCGAATAAGATGATATCCTCGGAGAACGGTGAACCCGTCGGGTATCGCTGCAATTGTGATGTTACCGTATTCACCGTCAAATCCGATGAGACGTCTGATGCGTCGATTTCGACGGGTTCACCGTTCTTCGAGGATATCATCTTATTCGGAACGATGATAAAAAATTATTGGTGATGTCCGATCGTCGATCGGACAACTCGCCGACGATCGTCGACGAGTTGATACACGGGTACAGGAGAGATCCAGTACAGAGATTCCGGTGAGCCGAGACACGGTGCAGCACGATTACGTGGCATTAGGAAGTTCCGAAACAGCAAATCACTGGTTTCTCGCCTTTAAAAGCAGCTGTGGAACGTTCTCGAATTCGCCCTCTTGGTTTTTCTTTCGTTCTTTAGGTTCTGTCGACGCGCTTCCGCAGACCGCAGCAGATCCCGATCTCTCGCGCGATGGCTAAGGGCGCTTCCCTGCTTCTGCTGCTACTCTCATCTATGCTGCTTTTGGCGACGGCGGCGGCTGAGGGTGCGCGGCCGAACAAATCGTCGTCGCTCGGTGGACTCGTCTGGGCCACTGGAAAGGACGAGGGTGACCGTATTGCCATGGTAGAATCTCCGGAGGAACCCTTGCCGGTGGAAGACGAGATTTCTGGAGGTTTCTCCTCCTTGGAAGGCATGTTGCAGTGGGCGATAGGTAAATCTTTGACCATCTTGATTGTTGTAGTTTCTTTGGTTATCTGAAACTTAATTATCTTACTCAATTCATGTTCCTTTCTTGTTCAATCGGTCGCTATTGCTTGGGAAATAATCTTGGCGATTACTTTTGTTTGAACGAGCTCTCACTTGCAAAGATATTCCAAGATTTGAGCAATTTATCATGTTTATGAATATGACTAGAGCTACATGAAATGAAAATGTTGAAAAATATGAGTAAACATTAATGATTTCTGTAATCAAGCATGGCACTTTGAAATTAGTAATGAGAATGCGAAGGCAAGACAATGAGCAGCCTAATGTTATAGTACGAAATTAGAACTCATGATAGTTTAGCGTTCAGTTGGAGTATCATTTATTTTATATTTTCAAAATGCATCAGTAGGTGGAACCAGCAGGTTTTTGTTTCCTGTTTGGATGGTTAGATATGTTAGTCATCTCGCCCAGATGGGTTGCTTTCCAAGGGATAGGGAAAAAGTGCCTGGCTCAAAGTGGTGATGTGTTTCACAGTATTTGTATCTTGTTAGAAACTTATGGTGCATGATCGCCTGGAGTGTTTTCTAAGGGTGGTCATAAATAATTGATTGGCTAAACAGTGGATTGGTAGAGGTTATAAGATTACTAGGTTGAACATATTTGTAATTGACACATTCACTTCTGATTTTGGGAAGTGTTAATTGACTTGGTGAGAATCTCTGTTGGTGGATCTGAGAAGAATAACACTTATAGGTCTAGATAGTGCTAAGAAGCTGTAAAAGTCATGTTTACTAAATATTAGACTTCATAATTTTCGACTATTAGGAAAAATCCTCTATAAGATTTGGATTGTGAAAAAATGCTAGAAACTAGGACCTCAGTAATGATAGCGTGATAAAACATTAACCTTTCCATGTTATACTGATGAATTTGCTGTATCCATTTCTAATTCAGTCTGCAATGAACAGGTCATTCTGATCCTGAAAAATTGAAGGAAAAAGCCAAGGACGTTCAAAGATTATCTGGAGATGGACTGAAAAAGAGGCAATTAGAAATAGAGGTGTGAATAAGATTCTATATACACTATTTTTCGATGGGTATCCAAGAAAGTGGAGCTATTTCGACTTCTCCACTATTTCCTTAATTTTTCTCTATGAATTTGATTTATATGTCATCCTCTGCTTGAGAATTTCTTTTCATGTTGACTTTACATCATGGAGTCATCTAATGATCTAGTAAGAATTGCTTTTTATAATTTATTTTGTTAGCCACACGTTTTATTGCTTGAGCCATATGAATTCTTGATTAACTTGAAGATGAAATTGTGCACAAATGCTCAACTTTGTTACTGTTTTTGCTTGAAGAAAAATCTAAAAATTGAACTAAACTGCTTCCAGATCAAAGAAGTGCTTTTATATCTGGAAAATACTGAACTTGGAAATAAATTAACTTTTATACCATCTAAGATGACACATTGGAATCTAATATTCACTGCAATAGTTACAAATTTAAATTATTTGATCTTAGATTCTAATAAACTGGCCAAAGCAAACAAGATGGTTACCTCCAGTTCCACAGTGCTGCAAGTTAGTCTCGCTAATATCTGACGTAAATTATGGTATATCGAACATTGTGAAAGCCCACAAGCCTATTTCCAAATGGCGGTTGCTAATGGATAGCTATTTCTTGGCCTCTTTTTATACTCGTTACCAAACCATGATAATGAAGTTTTTCAACATTGGTATATTGCCTGCCAATTTGTTTCAGTGAATTAGCCTCAGTTTGCAAGAGTGGGACATCAAAATTGAGCTAATAGTCAGTCCAATATATAAGTTCAATGGGTATAATTTGCAGAATAGTGACTAAAAGAAAGATTTGTCAAATAACATCAAAGAAATAAAAACATCCTAACACAATAAATATTTTTTTCAAATTGTTTTTTTTTTAACCCAAACTCGATTTTCTAAACGAATTATTATGTTTTTGCAGGATATTTAAATATGGACGGGTACTGAATGTCTATGTTTGTTATTTAATTACTTGGCATAATTAACACTAGTATTTCAAATTTTTATTGGTTGACAAAACAACTACACTAATTGAGGCTTCTTTAGGAATACATTCATAGGCCTCCTCCTCAGAGGTCTGAGCAATTGTTGTTACATTTTTATATCTTGTTAATCATTCTGGTTAAAATTAATGTCCTGTATACATATGTTTGCCCATTATTCTTAATAGTATAATAGTCAGTCCAATATATAAGTTTAATGAGTATAATTTGCAGAATAGTGACTAAAAGAAAGATTTGTCAAATAACATCAAAGAAATAAAAACATCCTAACACAATAAATATTTTTTTCAAATTGTTTTTTTAACCCAAACTCGATTTTCTGAACGAATTATTATGTTTTTGCAGGATATTTAAATTTGGACGGGTACTGAATGTCTATGTTTGTTATTTAATTACTTGGCATAATTAACACTAGTATTTCAAATTTTTATTGGTTGACAAAACAACTACACTAATTGAGGCTTCTTTAGGAATACATTCATAGGCCTCCTCCTCAGAGGTCTGAGCAATTGTTACATTTTTATATCTTGTTAATCATTCTGGTTAAAATTAATGTATGCATACATATGTTTGCCCATTATTCTTAATATCCTTCATTTTCTAGGATGCTGCAGAATGTTGTATACATATGTTTGGCAGTTGGCCCTATATCATGCTATTTGTAGATTTCTTGATTAGCTTATGATGTTATAGGAGCTGATGGAGAAATTAAAAGTGCCGACAGATGCTGAATTGATGAAAATAGCAATTGCTGACTTGAATAATTCTTCTATCACATTGGAAGGCCAACAACGTGCCCTGAACGAGCTCCTTTTTCTTGTTGACCCAATTGATAATGCAAATGGTAACTCTAGCATCCAGAAGCTTTTTCGGCTATGATATTAATTTGAATTTGAATGTGCCTTACTAGGCTTCACTTGAGCTTATAATTTCCTTTCTTAATGGATGTTATTATTCGATTTGCATTGTTGTCTGACAAAATTTGACATGATTTAAATCCAAGTTCAAAAAACAGAATCTGATTGCACATATATTCAAATATAGTGATCCATTTTTCTTTCCCTATACATTTGTGCAGAACCAGGGAAATTCCAGCTTTTCTGTTTGTTACTCTGAGAGTTCATAAATGAAGTATGCATTGTTGGCGCCTTGAATAACATGAGATGGAGTTTTAACTATATGATTCTTGATACATCGTCTTGCCTAATGCAAGATCATTTGATGATGCTGGATGCATAGACTATTCTTATTAAGAATCATTTGCTTTGATGAAAATACATTGTCACGAACAAGAGATTGAGGCATTAGTGGGAAATAGATGATCTGTTGTTGTATGGATAATAAAAAACATTCTCTGCTTTGTAGATCTGTGTTTTAGACCATATTGTTATCATTTGAATCCACTGCATTAACCAATTACAAGTAGGATAAGTCTTAGAGAAGGTAGCAGCACCAATAAGGTTGGCTATTTTTAACACATCAACTATAGAGCTGTCCAACAAGCCAACCTATGGCAGGGCGGGCCGACTCATCAAAAACCAACATTTGGCAGGGCTAGGCGAGTCAATCCACCGTCTTGGCGGATTGCAAAATCCTCAACTCAACCCAAGGCGGGTTGTGGATTAAGTGGGCCAACCCACGGGCCTCATGTTTAATCACCACTTTGGTTTCATAGTGTAATACCTGATTAATTAAACAAAGATAGCATATAAGTAATGCAAATCAGAATCCAGTGGCAATCTAAAACTCTAAATTAAGCATATTACATAACTTACAAGTTATGTCAAATCATATTCACACAAATCTAAGCAACATTCAAGTTTATACGCTCACTGTTTTGAACAAAAGATTAGCTCTAATCTCAAGGTATTAGATTCATCTACTTGCAATGGAATTTAAAATAACATTATCATCATAGTTGTTAAAAGTTAGTTCTTCGCTCGCTTAAGCGCGAAGTGCAGCGAGGCGCAAGCCTTGCACTTCTGAGACCTCGGAAGCGGGAGCCTAACTACGCTTCGTGCAAAAGCACAAGCGTTCGCTTTTGCGCAAAGCACAAGCGTTCGCTTTTGCGCAAAGCACAAAAACTTTCAATTTTTTTTACACTTCCGGCGTCCCTGAGTTGTTGTAGGGCGCGTCAGGTGGCGCCAAAGGCATACCACAATGCTTCCGGAAGCATCATAAGTTTCCCACAATGTGTCTTCGGAAGCGTCGTGGGATGCGTCCGTCGCCTCCGAAAGAGTCATGGGACGCCTTCAGTGCCGCCTGACGCGTCTTGCGATGCCTCCCGAAGGCGTCGCGATGCCTGTGGTTATTGTGATGATCGATAACTTTGGGATAGATTTAATTAATTCAATCAACTCTCAAATTAATGGCATAGTTCGAATAGGCTTTCATAAATCCTACTTAAATTATCCCAATAAAATATATTTAAAATTTAAAAATTTTATTAATTCATATAAATCATATTTATATTCTAAACAATTCGATCACATTTTTAAAGACTTTTAATTTATTTTTAGTTTTTTGAATAATCTACCGCTTGTATTTGTTTATGGTCATTTGGGATTTCAAAGACTTTTAATAAATATAATATCTCTTTTGTTTATTATACTTTCCGTAAGGTGTGCGCTTTGCTTTGCGCTTTAAGCCTCAAGATCCTTGAGAGCTTTTTTGCGCCTCGCGCTTTTCACAATTATGATTATCATACATGAAAATATAACAGAGTTATAAACAGATTTTCAAGTTACCTTGTTTATTGCTTCAAGCAATAACGACTTAGCTTCATCAAAGCGACCCATGTGAATTGTGAATACAACAAACAGCCGACATGTTTAAGCACAATGGTTCAATTAAAAACGTAAGAGTTCATAAAATAAAAAGTTGGATAAAATCTCTGAAACTAAATAAATAATACAATATTTTTTAAATTTCATCAACATCATTCATATTAAATTCTTCTGATTCTCCTCCATCTCCTTTCTCTTCATCAATATCCTCTTCTAGAGCATTTGGTCCCTGCTTGGACAATGTTGTTTTAATACTTGCATTGTCTTCATTAACTTTATCTGCATATAGAATACACAAAGATGAAGATAGTTAAAAGTAAAATCACAATCAACTGATATACCAACTAAGTCAAGAACATAACTAAGGTAACAAAATTACTAATAGCATAACCATGTAACCAATGGTTGCTGCAAATAAGAGCTTGCACTTTTTCATGAAGGGTACAACTTCTATACTTGATAAGCACACCAGCACCCATGGAAAAAGCTAATTCTGATGCAACGGTAGTTATAGAAATAGCTAAAACATCACGTCATTAGTGCAAGGGTTGGGTACCAATGCTTTTGATTCTTCCAATGCTCCAAAACAGCCAAATCTTGATAATATGCAAATTTAAGTTTTAGCTCCTTCAAATAGAGATCCAATTGAGATTTTCTAGCACTTGTTATTGTTTGGCTCGCATATGTCATCATTTCCTACATTAATTGGAATAGTAGTGACAAGAAAATATAAACCAATTAGAAAATACAAGAAAAAAAATATTAGAGTACTTACATCAAAGATTCTTTTGTTTTTTCCTACAACTTCTCCTACACTTTGTCGAGGTGTATGTGTGGTAGAAAAAGATTGTAGTTGTGAAGAATTAGTCTGTTAGTATTAGAATATTGATAAAAAACAAGTTTATACAATTTTGCCTTCGCAAGTTCCATCTTCTTTTGGCATTTAAGAGAATCACTTTCAACCTTTGAATAAAAAAACTCCAACATCGAAAGCTTTATTCGTGGGTCAAGAGTAGCCCCAAATGCAAGCACCATCCTATATTGAGTCCAATACTTGTCAAACTTCTCCATCATTCTTTTACACATATAACTTATCACCTCATCTTTATTCGATAAGTTTTCCTTTTACAAAACTTTAATCATCGGACTTGCATAAAAAACAAATTTGATGTAGGATAAGATGAACTAGAAATCAAATTAGTAGTGTCATAAAATGGTTCAACGAACTCATATTTTTTCTCCTCTTTTCCACTCTTCATTTGAAGGGTAATATGTACAATTCTCTTCCTTGAATTGAAGAGAAGCAAAAGCTTTTTTATATTTGATGCACTATCCAATATTAAATATGGTGAGTTCCAACTAGTAGACACATCCAATCACAAGCCAATATTAGTATCTGTTGGGGCAATCTATGGTCTGGAGTGACCATGTGTTTTGATGTTTGGGTAAAGGGTTTAAGTTAGGTTTATCCTTGTGTTTGATATGTGTATTTGAGTGTGCAGGTCTTGCAGAATACATATAGACTCAGTTGGATGACTTTGGGAAGGTGAAGGATGGCATGGAGACAAGCCGTGGGCTTGTGTGCACATCCGAGGGACCATGGATATAACAGGGACGATGAGCCAAGGGAAGCGGATTTCGAGGCATACGTGAAGGATAGCATGGAGGTAAGCCGAGGGCTTGTGTGCGCATCTGAGGGACGAGGGCCGAAGACGAAGAGGGCTTGAAGGCAACAGGTCGAGGCTGTTGGAGCAGAGACGATGAGCCGAGGGATGCGGACTTCGAGGCATGCGTGAAGGATGGCATGGAGGCAAGCCGAGGGCTTGTGTGCGCATCTGAGGGACGAGGGCCGAAGACGAAGAGGGCTTGAAGGCAACAGGCCGAGGCTGTTGGAGCAGAGACGATGAGCCGAGGGACGCGGACTTCGAGGTATGCGTGAAGGATGGCATGGAGGCAAGCCGAGGGCTTGTGTGCGCATCTGAGGGACGGGAGCCGAAGACGAAGAGGGCACAAAGACAACATATCGAGGCTGCTGGAAGACGAGTCAGCTTAGTCGTGAGGGTACGAGTGCTGAGTGAAATGTACTCGGGAAATCCTAGGGTTCGAGTGCTGAGAGAAGTGTACTCGGGAGAGGAAAACCTTAGGTATGGGAGTGGACCAGTCGACTGGCCCTGGGGTAGTCGACTGGTAAATGCCACAGAAATATCAGTCGACTGCTAATGGGGCAGTCGACTGGTGGTGGCTGGCTCAAATTTGAACGTTAAGCTGTAACGGTCGAATTTGAGTGAGATCAGTCGACTGGTAATGGACCAGTCGACTGATGACGAGTTTCTCAGCCTTGAGCAGTATTTAAAGAGGCTCGGTTTTGGCTGAGAGCTCTTGACGAAATGAGCTTGGTTAGAGCTCATTAGTAGTCTTTGTTGCTCAGAAGTGAAGTTTGGTTTGTGGCGAGGTTTCTCTACCCACAAGGAGCTACACGAGCTAGCCGGAGGGCATCCGGGGAGTCATCCACCGACGGATCGGGATCGTCCACCTTACGGACAGCCGTGGAGTAGGAGCGTCATCTTCGAACCACGTAAAGGTTTGGTGTTAGCGTTTGTTTTATTCGTGTTATTATTGTTTTCGCTTGCGCACACTAGCATCGTAGGAAGAACGAATCGAGAAAAGCTATTCACCCCCCCCCCCCCTCCCCCTCCCCCCTCCCCTCTAGCTTGACGGTCACGGTCCTAACAAGTGGTATCAGAGTCGGGGTCGCTCGTCTACGGACTAATCGCTAGGAGAGCAAAAGGTGCTAGAGGAAGATGGAGTCGGAAGGTCCGATTGGATGGGATATTCGGATCCTACCTCCGTACGATCGAGATGACTTTGATTATTGGAGGAAACGCTTAGAGATATGGTTCCAAATGGTTTGGGATCATTGAACCGCATTGGAAGTGTCATTTGAAGCTCCAACGGACAAGAAGGGAAAACACCTTCGGCCTCGGTATTGGACCAAGAGTCAAACGGAAGGAGAGACAGATAAGGAGGTAACTGGAATTGTATTAAATTTATTACCTTCATATATTGTGTCACATGTAGGAGAATACAAGAATGCATACGAGCTATGGAGGAAGGTGATAGCTCTATATGAAAAATCGACACAAGGACAAAGAGAAGAAGAGTCCAAGGAAAAGGAGTTATTGGTCCAAGAGAAGGAGAAGAACCGATCGGAAGTTGAGTCGAGTTCAACATTTGAAGAGGAGGAGAGAGTTGAATCGTCCACATCTTCAAGTGAGGAAGAAATAGAGGAGGTATCCACTTCAAAGATTGAGAGGGAGGAGAGATCCACCTCAATACCGGAGCAAGAAGAAATCTCCACCTCCTCCAAGGCAAAGTCAAAGGATCATATAATTTGCTTTGGGTGCAATCAAAAGGGACACTACAAGGACAAGTGTCCATTGGGTGGGAAAAAGGAGGTAAACCCTAAACTCAATTCAAGTAATTTGAAAATTAACATGAGTTGTAGGGATGGAGCAAAGAAGGATAAAAAACATATAATTTGCTTCACGTGTGGTGAGCGTGGACACTACCACACCAAGTGTCCAAAGAAAGGAGAAGTCAAGAAATTGACGCACTTGAAGAAATTGGAAAAGAAGAAGAGCTCAAGTCAAGGGGGAGCTTCAAAGGTAAAAGGAAAGGTAATTCCTTGTTTAAAATTAAATCCAATTTCAAATTCTTATATGCTTGTTAAGAATAATTATGGATTTAGGTATAATAATAGAAATAGGGGTAATATTGTAGATCAAAACCCTAGGAAATCATGCATCATGATAAATCCAAGACCTTTGGACCTAAAGATCAAAGCACAAATCCCAAGAAGGGGAGACATATGCCTACGAAGGTGGATAGGTCTAGGAATGTTCAAGAAGGACATGTTGATTCTAGGGTTGAGAACCTAGAAAGGGAAAATCAAGCCTTAAGGGCAAAACTTGATAGGTTAGAGAAAATCCTAGATAGATTTACTATTGGATCTAAAGGTTTAGGTATGTTGTTGGGTGGTCTAAAACCCAACAATGATAGATCGGGGTTAGGATACTAATCTAAGGTCTCCAATGCCAATGAAAAGAAATATGCTAAGGTAGTATATAATAATGGCAAGGAGGGAAAATCCAAGAATGACAAGGGGATGCCATTAAAAGGAAAGAAAAAGGGTCTTAACTAAGGACAAGGGGTCCAAAGTTAAGAAGGTTAAGTTTGTAGGTCAAGAGTCACCGGAGGTACACCGGTGTGGCCTTGTGGTTGTGAATGAGTCACCTAGGGAGGTGGCTAGGGTTAAGAGCTTCAGGGGGAGCTCTAGGAGTCAAGTTGGAACCCATGGTCTGTGGATCCCGGGAGGGTTTCTCTCAGAAGTCTAGATGGGTCATAGAGTGTGCCAAAAGAGTTGGAAACGGACTTGAGTCTCAATTCATGGGTTTTGGCACATTGTAGTTGTGTATCATGCGTGGAAATATGACATGGGGGTCATATTGCATGAAAATTGATTTTTGATGTATAAATGTCATATAAATCGATGCTAGGGATGCATTGTGACTTGGTATGGGCAGAGACATTAAGAGGAGGTCAAAACTAAGACTTTAGGTCAAGGTTCAATCGAATCATTTAGCTAGTTTTAGATTTTGTGTCAATTTTGAGATTGGTGATAGATACATGGTTGGATGTATTTTTCCCAAGTAGACATGGGTACTACAAACCTCTCCACAAAATTTTGAAATTTTTGGAGATTTATGGAATTTCTGGTGCATTTCCGAATTTGGGTCAAAAATGCTGAATTTGGGTTTTCAGGGTGTTAGCCGACTGGGACAGAGGGCAGTCGACTGGTAAAGGCTGATTTTGGTGTTTCAGTAGCCAAATGGTGTCCAAATGATGTCAAACAAGTGTGTAATCTCATGGGGGGTTAGTACACTGTGTTTTTGGTCATTAGAAGTTAAAAGATCCAATGAGAGGGAAATTGTTGGAGTCTTTTTGATGTATGGCAAAGAGAGAGAAGTGTTGGGTTTAAGTGGGAAACCAAACACACCTTTCCAAGAAATCCTAGGTCCAGGGGGAGCTTAGGTAATGGGGGGGCATTGTTGCTCAATTAGTGGCGTAAGGGGGACCTGGGAGAGGTTCTTAAAAAACCTTTATAAGTCCAATGTAGGGGGAGCCTTGGAAAGGTTTTAAAAAGCTCGGTTTTGGTAAAAGTCCTAAACTCGTGGGGAGGTTAGGTGTGGGGATGCCTTATGATAGGATTCATGCATATTTGCTATGTGTTTTCCCTAACTTAAACGTATTGTCAAACATCAAACAGGGGAAGATTGTTGGGGCAATCTATGGTTCGGAGTGACCATACGTTTTCCCTAACTTAAACGTATTGTCAAACATCAAACAGGTGAAGATTGTTGGGGCAATCTATGGTTCGGAGTGACCATACGTTTTGATGTTTGGGCAAAGGGTTTAAGTTAGATTTACTCTTGTGTTTGATATGTGTATTTGAGTGTGCAGGTCTTGCAGAATACACATGGATTCAGTTGGACGGCTTCGGGAAGGTGAAGGATGGCATGGAGACAAGCCGTGGGCTTGTGTGTGCATCCGAGGGACCATGGATATAGCAGGGACGATGAGCCGAGGGAAGCGGACTTCGAGGCGTACGTGAAGGATGACATAGAGGTAAGCCGAGGGCTTGTGTGCGCATCTGAGAGACGAGGGCCGAAGACGAAGAAGGCTTGAAGGCAATAGGTCGAGACTGTTGGAGCAGAGACGATGAGCCGAGGGACGCAGACTTCGAGGCATGCGTTAAGGATAGCATGGAGGCAAGCCGAGGGCTTGTGTGCGCATCTGAGGGACGGGAGCCGAAGACGAAGAGGGTGCGAAAGCAACAGATCGAGGTTGCTGGAAGAAGAGTCAGCTGAGTCGTGAGGGTACGAGTGCTGAGAGAAGTGTACTCGGGAGAGGGAAAACCTTAGGTATGGGAGTGGACCAGTCGACTGGTAAATGCCACAGAAATATCAGTCGAATGCTAATGGGGCAGTCGACTGGTGGTGGCTTGCTCAAATTTGAACGTTAAGCTGTAACGGTCGAATTTGAGTGGGATCAGTCGACTGGTAATGGATCAGTCGACTGATGGCGAGTTTGTCAGCCTTGAGCAGTATTTAAAGGGGCTCGGTTTTAGCTGAGGGCTCTTGACGAAATGAGCTTGGTTAGAGCTCATTAGTAGTCTTTGTTGCTCAGAAGTGAAGTTTGGTTTGTTGCGAGGTTTCTCCACCCACAAGGAGCTACACGAGCTAGCCGGAAAGCATCCGTGGAGTCATCCACCGACGGATCGGGATCGTCCAACCCCCCCCCCCCCCCCCCTCTCTAGTTTGACGGTCACGGTCCTAACAGTATCAATGTTATCAACTGCTCGTACACATTCTCTAAATTTGACTGATTCTAATTTTATTCAAAGCTACAGTAACAACTTTCACACTTTCTTGGACAATGAGATTCAATATGAGTAGAACAACGAACATGAAAAACTCATCATCACACAATAAGCCATCGTGCAAAGAGAGTTGCTCTCTTAAATGAATTTGCATGTTGTCATTACTAGATCTAGATGCATTATCCAATATCAGAGAACTTTTTTCTCAATCCCCCATTCTTTCAAATATTCAAATAATTTTGCAGCTAATTCAACTCCTGAGTGTGGAGGAGGCATATGTGAAAAACTAAGTATTTTACTATTCAATTTCTAGTCATTATCAATAAAATGGGCAGTCAAGCAAATATATTCCTAACTAGTGCATGTTGTCCACAAATCTAAAGCTAAACAAACTCTTATGAATAGTAGCCAAAACATACTTGCGTTTCTCTTTCTCCCTCAAGTACGAAACAAGAGTATTTCTAGAAATACAAGCAACATCGGGATTTATATACTGCATCCAAGTTCTAATACCATCATACTCAACAAATGAAAATGATAAATCATGTATGATGATTGCACAAGCCAGTAACTCATGTGAAATCTTTTGGTTTATTTTCTTAGACCTCATCTTCCCATCTTGATCAAGAATCATTTGTCCTACATCATGAAATTTTAATTTGTTGTAAATTTTAAGATGATGCCACAAGGAAGAAGTTTCATAATGTTTACCCCAACATTTATACTGTTTTTTACATCTATTACATTCAACTTTATCTATACCATCAATTCCTTTGATTTTCTTAAAATAAACCCTGATATTATAAGTTTCTCTAACCTTTTAGTTGACTCCTTATTACGCTTAGCACTTTACAATTCATCAACATCTAAAATAATAGGTTGATTTTGAGAAGTAGAGTCCATTTCAAAATCAATCTATGATTAAAAAAAAAAGGTTCATTTCAGACAAAACCAATCAAACAAAAAATGCCTAAAACATTCTATATTCATAAGCTAAATTAGATTGAGCGTTTAGTAAATTTTAATTGCCATTTAAAAATATACAATCTAATTTGCATGGTTTATACGAATACAAAAGTCATGCATAAACAAAATTCAGACCTCACAGTTTCACAACTTAACAAGGAAACAACATTCAAGCGTCAAATCAATTAGTCAAACTCTACAAGCAAATAAGTTTTGCTCGCCACTGGTTTTCACTGAAAAGGTTGATGTTAATTGCAGGGAATCCAAGCTTGATAATCAAGCAAACAGAAGGCGCATCCTGCATGGTGTTTGTGTGTGCATACTGCATTGGCAGAGAAAAAAACAACAAGCACGGTTGTTTGTCTTGCCATGCCCGGCAGCTGACAAGGAGCAAAAGGCCGTGCAAAGTGCAAACCACAACCATAGACAAAGAAGGGAAACAGGAGGAAACTAGGAAAGGAAGCAAAAAAATCTCACCTCAAATAGAACTTTGAGCTTGGAGATCAGAGAGAGGGACTATCTTCTGTCGGACTGCTCTTTTGCAGGCGAGGCGGTGAGGCGTTCTTTGTAGGCAATTAGGGTTTAGGGAGGCGGCGAGGCAGATTGTTGATGGGAACGGAAAATTAGGAATGTAGGATAGGGATCGACGAAGAAGGTTAGTTTTACCCTTTTTTGAGAAAGAGATTAAAGAAAAAAAATGATTAACGATGTTGGGTAACGTCGAACCTCGGGCGACCAACCCGGCCCTACGGAAGTTTCCCACCGACCGCCAGGGTAAATCGGGAAGCACTCGTGGCAAGCGATCCAAAAGCCCAGCGTCTCAGGGTTTGCGCCCCATTTGAAAGAAAAATTTCTGCAAAATTCGTCATAGCTGAGGATCGAACTGTGGATGCCTGAGATGACAACTAGTCACCCTTCCACTGCACTATAGGCCTCGAGGCAAAAATAAGTTGAAGGCTTTCGTTTAAATTGGATCTGTAAGTTGTAACTTGTTTAATGTTTTAAATTTTCCATTTAAATTTTTTCGGCAACCTGCGGGCCAAGCCGAACCCGCCGCAGGTTGTCTCGCTTGAGCTCCTTTAAAATAGGTTGATAAAACTTTAACCCAATCCACTTAAATTATTTGACGGGATGGTCAATCCGACGGGCTTAACCCAAATTGACGGCTCTAATCAACTAGGCCGATAATCTTGAAGGCCCTAGATTACAGCAAAAAACAGGGCCAAATCTCCCCCTCTATAGCTGAACAATTGAGATTGAACAAAGCTAATTTTGTCTAATTGGGAATTTTACAGAAATGGTGTATAAAAATGTTCCTTAGATAGTGATACAACTCAACAAAACAACTGTGCATGTGGTTTATAGGTGGCTGATATCTGTTACATTTTCAGACCTTGACAAACTGGGTGGACTTGTGGTCGTGATACGAGAACTAGATAATTCTGAGGCAGACATCCGAACCACCTCTGCATGGATTCTTGGGAAAGCCAGTCAAAATAATCCACTTGTTCAAAATCAGGTAATTATCTAATTACTCTAACTTTCAATTAAATAATAATTTATCATCTGTTTAGTTATAGTTTCGTTTCTTTGAAATTACTCCAACCAGAGAACTCTTTTCGTACTGAAATTTGAACCGTGTAAGTTTTATCTTTCAACTCGAAATTGAGGGAATCTGCCATTATCATACCTTGTCTTCGAAATCATTTGATAGAAAATCCATCAGTTGAGAGATGCATCATCTCTCTCTCTCTCTTTCTCATTTTTTTTTTCTTTTCTGTTGATTGATTATCAATTGATTGAGCTAATAAAACGGTATGCTTGTGTGGTCTAACCATATCAAGAAGAGATTGTCTCACATGTAGGTTGTCTTCACCAAAATTTGATATATGTGTGTGTGCTTGTGTGCACACGTGCAATTATTGAACATAATTTTTTTTTAAACTAGTTTAATCAACAACTTTTATCACCATTATTGGTGGTCGAACTGATTTATATGTCTCTCTTTTTTTTCCCTCTGTTTTGAATGTTCGAGTTAAGAACTATTCTTATTTTCAATGTCTAGATCCTTACATATGGAGGACTAGTAAAATTAATGAAGATGGTTGGCTCCAGTTCTAAAGAAGAAGCCGTAAAAGCATTGTATGCTGTTTCAGCTTTGGTCCGTAATAATGAGATTGGTCAGAAGATGTTCTATGCAGAGGAAGGCAATATAATGCTGCAGGTAGATAATGGTGTGCAAGATCTGTAATCTTCCTCCACTCACACTAAAGATTTATATCCTATGTGTTTCTAGGACATAATGAGTAACTCTAGCGTCGACATTCGACTTCGCAAAAAGGCAGCTTTTCTGGTTGCAGATTTAGCAGACTATCAACAACAATATGCAGATAATTCAATGCTGCATTTCCTAGGTGACCGCTTGTTTTTGAAGGCTGTAGTGGATCTATTATTAACCCCAGACATTGATCTTCAGGAGAAGGTATTTTAATGATCCTTGAACTCTTTTCGAAGTTTTTTGAAGATTACTTGCCTAACTAAAAATGAATGGTAGTCAGAGTTTGTGTGAATCTATTCTTTCCTCCCCTAGTCGTAATCTCTTATGCCTAATGCTTATTCCATCAAATTCCCAGTGATGGTCTAGAATCGAATTGACTTTGGCGAATGACTATGCTCTGCTTTCTTTTTTGTCATTCTTGTAAGGGTTTGTTATTGTTAATATATGTCTTCATTAATGTTTATCAATAATCATGCAGGCGTTATTGGCAGTTAGAAGTCTACTGCAGCTTACCTCTACAGATGCTTCATACCTCAGAGATTATTGCAGTTTGAATCAGGTACTGGAAAGTATGAGGGAAGGTCTTGATAAGTCAAATGTAGAAGAGGATCTGAAAGATTATTATGACGAAATTGAAAGTCTTCGTAAAGAAGTGCTCATACTATTTCACAACAAGCTCAGCAATGTAAGTTGTGTTTTCTCCAATTGAACAGTACGATCAAACCAATCGTTTCTGAAATTCTAAACTGACAGATTTCGTCAGTTCCAACATGACAATAGTTCGCACATAAAGTACCTTGCGCTTCGGCAATGATGGAGGCATCAATTGCTTCATGGCGATAATACTATAAACCTCGAGGCTTTTTTGCTTAGTATGTTTTCCTTGTAGCGAGAAATTCCTGTAACCGGTCAGAGTGAAGTCCCTGTATATATCTTCAAGGATGTACTAATAGTTGAGTTGTTTTGCAATTGATCAAATTTTACAGCATGAACTGTGTTATTCAGCTCTGCGCACTTGATGAGATTGTATCACGTATTCCATTTGTATGTCGATTCGATGGATCTTAAGTTAATCTTTCATGCAGTATACATCGTACTTGTGCCGATCTTCTTGGCCATAAATAATAATGGTGTGCTTTGATTTTGGCCAAAATCTAAAAGATAAATTTCTTTTAACAGGACAAGAAGCATTGTCTGATAAAAAATTAATAGGGAAATAAAACTAAAAAGCAATCCAAATTACTTTCAAGAGTTTGATATCCATCGTGAATCTGCACCAGTTGCTTGAGCATGTTCTTCAGCTGCAATCCATCTCACTCGTGCTTCCTGCATCATCAACATTGTATGATTCATCTGGATCTTCAACTTCCTCTAGCTACCAACCCTCATCGAACTTCAACATGCTCATGGAAGTCCAAGTCCGATTCAATGTCTTATTCGGCGAATGGTCGAGCATACTTAATGGCTCTCGGATCAATACCCTCCTTCAAAGTTTGGTTCTCCAGTTCAGATAGATATATATCTATCCTGGAGGTATCTCGATGACTGCAATGGCCTACTCTGCCTGTTTGGCTAGAACCTCCTTTAGTTGCCACCTGAAGACAATGGTAGATAGTATAGCAACAATCCAAAAAGGCTAAAGCAACGTATAATTAACGACCATGCAAAGAAATTTGTCAAAGAAATTAAATTTAATATATATATATATATATATATATATATATATATATATATATATATATATTATATTCTTTGTTTAGAGAATTAATATTCGACTATACAAATAATGACAATATTAGTTAGTCATGACCGAATGAATATTCAGGGCTCTCCTTTATCCTCGATAGAGGATAGAGGAGAGCCCTCCGTTGAACCTTAAGTTTAGGAAATTAACCGTCCTGTGCTGAACGCTTATAAATTAACTCTCGTTCAGTCTCCTAAACCAAGCACCGAGGCCCTCCTCGCTCAATCGCTTCCCTTCCTTTCTTTCAATCAAAAGTAAATAAATCAATAAAAGAAGGAAGTGCATGCGAAATGGCAGGAGGAGCAATAGTCAGCACGAGCAACAAGCAGTACGGAGGCAAGATAACCAGCTTCGTCCTCTTGGCCTGCATCATGGCTTCCTCCGGCGGTCTCATTTTCGGCTACGACATCGGAATCTCCGGTAAATCATTCATTCATTCATTCATTCAATTGATGATGATGATGGTGATGGTGTTTGATTTGTGATCGATCGTAATGATGTATCCAGGCGGTGTGACCTCCATGGACTCGTTCCTCGAGAGCTTCTTCCCGTCAGTCTACGCTAAGCAGCAAGCCGACTCGAGCACCAGCCAGTACTGCAAATTCGACAGCGAGCTGCTGACTCTCTTCACCTCGTCGCTCTACGTCGCGGCGCTCATCGCCTCGTTCGTGGCCTCGTCGGTGACGAGGGTCAGCGGGAGGAAGTGGTCCATGCTCATCGGAGGGGTAACCTTTCTGGTCGGCTCCGCCCTCAACGGTGCCGCGGTGAATGTTCTCATGCTTATTCTCGGCCGCGTTCTCCTCGGTATCGGAATCGGCTTCGCAAATCAGGCAAGGCCTTAATTTTTTTCTCTTCATCCATTAATTAACTCGATCGTCGACGATGACTGTTTGATTGACACGTTCCCGGTCGGCCGGCCTGCAGTCTGTTCCGGTCTACCTCTCGGAGATGGCGCCGGCCAACCTCCGCGGCACACTCAACATCGGCTTCCAGCTGATGATCACCGTCGGAATCTTCGCCGCCAACCTCATCAACTACGGGACCGCGTCGATCAAAGGCGGGTGGGGGTGGCGCGTCAGCCTCGGGCTCGCATCGGTCCCGGCCATCATCATGAGCGTCGGGGCGTTCATCTTGCCGGACACGCCCAACTCGCTCATCGAGCGCGGCTACGTCGAGGAGGCGAGGCAAATGCTCCAGAAGATCCGCGGCACCGACGACGTCCAGGAGGAGTACGAGGACTTGGTCGCCGCCAGCGAAGAGGCGAAGAGCATCAAAAGCCCCTGGGCCAACATAATGCAGAACAAGTACCGACCCCAGCTGACTATGGCCATCCTCATCCCCTTCTTCCAGCAGCTCACCGGCATCAACGTCATCATGTTCTACGCACCGGTGCTCTTCAAGACCATCGGCTTCGGCGGCGAAGCCTCCCTTGCTTCCGCAGTCATCACCGGCCTCGTTAACGTGTTCGCCACCTTCGTGTCCATCGCCACCGTCGACAGGCTCGGACGCCGGGCCCTCTTCTTACAAGGAGGCGCGCAAATGTTCATCGCTCAGGTACGATCGATCGATCGATGGATCAATCAATCAATCCACACAAATAAATTACTTGTCTCATTGCTCCAATCAATAGGTGGTGGTCGGCACTCTGATCGCGCTCAAGTTCGGTGTCTCCGGCGAGGCCACGGAGCTGTCGAAGGGCTACGCGAGCATCATCGTGCTGTTCATCTGCGTTTACGTGGCGGCCTTCGCTTGGTCATGGGGCCCTCTCGGGTGGCTGGTGCCTAGCGAGATCTTCCCCCTGGAAATCCGATCGGCCGGGCAGAGCATCACGGTTTCCGTCAACATGTTCTTCACCTTCATCATCGCGCAGGTCTTCCTCCTCGCTTTGTGCCACATGAAGTTCGGCCTCTTCTACTTCTTCGCCGGCTGGGTGGCCATCATGACCGCCTTCATCTACTTCTTCCTCCCCGAAACCAAGAACGTCCCCATCGAAGAGATCATCTTGGTCTGGAAAAGACACTGGTTCTGGGGCAAATTCATCGCCGACGAAGACATTCACGTAGGCAACCACATGCACAAGGACACCAGCGCCTGAACAAGAACAAGAACAAGAACAGAACAGAAAAACGTTGATCGAACATTAATGATATTGGAAAGTAAGGACGCCAGCGCGTGTACAAGAACAAGAACCAGAACAGAACAGAAAAACGTTGATCGAAGATTTGAAAGTGAGGTTGAGTTGCTTGTGCCGTTGAATGTGCCAATTGGAAGATCTAACGATGCTTCAATTTGTGACCATTTTAATGAATTCCTTTTTTCGTTTTCTGGTATCGAGATAATTTCTGGAAAAAAAATTGATGAACCAGCAGACAAATTAAATCTGGGTGATCGACCCGGCCTCACAGAAGTTTCCCACCGGTCACCAGGGTAAATCGGGAAGCGGCCTCACAGAAGTTTCCCACCGGTCACCAGGGCAAATCTTTCCCACCGGTCACCAGGGTAAATCGGGAAGCGCTCTGGTGGTCACCAGGGCAAATCTTTCCCACCGGTCACCAGGGTAAATCAGGAAGCGCTCTCGATAGGCAGTCTAGAAGCCTAGTGTCCCAGGGTTCGCGCCCCATTTGGAGAGAAAATTCCTGCAAAATGCGCCGTAACTAGGGATCGAACCGTGAATGCCTAGGTTAACGACTACTTACCCTACCGCTGCACCATAGCCCCGAGGCCTATCAAGATAATTTCGGAGCTCATAACACAAACATGAATGCTTAAAATTTATTTTTGCACGACTTTGGACATGTAAAATCATTAAAGCAAAGTTAAGTGTTCGGTAAGAGTGCAAATGTACTCACCCCCAAGTATTGGGATCCTCTGTCCCAATAAAGCGACTGTCCCGTCTGTCCCGTTCTCCAACGACGGCCGACGAATCGTCCGATCGCCAATCGAACACTACCGATGGATTTTGATCGTCATACCGAATCAAATAATATCTTAGAAGAACGGTGAATCGGTCGGAGTCGTTGCAATTGTAATCTCATCGGATTCGACGATGAATCCGGCAAGATCGCAATTGCGGCGATCCCGACAGGTTCACTGAACTCCCAGGGTATAGTTTTATTCAGGGCGGCAACTGCCGGTGGTGTACGATCGACGATCGGACGACTCGTCGCCGTCGTCGAAAAGTGGGACAGGGACTTTTTTTGGAACAGAGGATCTGCTCTCCACCCCCAATGGGTTAAGATGTAGCAAAGTGAGTATCATGATTTAACGTAATAAATGATAATCAGATTTTAACTTTTAAATGTGTTTAGTTGGGAGTTATCCTTGATAACCTTGATTATCCATTTAATGGAACAAACGAAGCTTGGATGCACGAGGGTACAGTCTTATAAAACAAAGGCGCCCATTTATTAAACGCTCCGGGACATTCGATCGCTAATCATTCGAGCAAAAATTATTACAGGGCAAAAGTTTTCTTCAGTATCAATTAGTTAGAATTTAATCTGTTGGAATTTTTTTCTTATTTTTTATACATTTTTAAATCATTATTAAAAATATTTAAATTAAATTATATCCTTTCATATTTATTTTCATATTAAATTATATTTTTTCCCCTATTTATTTATATTAAATTATATCTTTTCTTATTTATTTTCATATTAAATTAAATTTTTAACTTATAAAAAAATTTATAATTTTTAAGAACATTAAAAATGTTTAAATTCAATTATATGTTTTCATTTTTATTTTCATATTAAATTATCTTTTTTCTTATTTTTTTTATTAAATAAATATATTTTTATTTATAAAAAGTTATTTTAGCTAGTTAGATTCTAACTATTTAAAATTATCGAGAAAAAAAAAATCGACAAGTAACAAATAATTTAATGGACCTTAGGATAATTACTGATTATAACTATTGATATTTGACAATAGCTAATCATATGACTACTAGAGGATCATAATAGATATTAACGAGGTTGGTTGGAAAAATCTAATTAATTATTTTATATATATATATGGTGCAGCGGAAAGATGATTAGTTGTCATTCTAGACATTTATGGTTCTATCTCTAACTACGACCTATTTTATAGGATTTTTTTTAAATAAGGCTCGAACCTTGGGACGTTGGACTTCTGGACCGTTCGTCGCGAGTATTTTCTGATTTATTTTGATATCCGATAGAAAATTTTAATTTTCCGATTCACCTTGATATCCGATGGAAAATTTTAATAGGGCAGAACTGGTTAATCGATTTTTATATATAATATATATTGATCAATATTGACTTAAGATGTACATATAATAATAATATAATTGTATAACAATTATAAAATCATAATTAATATAATAATATATAAAAAATAAATATTATATATATATATATATATATATATATATATATATATATTCCATTGTATTTGAATCACATAATTAGTAAATCATCATATCTAGCTATTCCATTTCATTTGCAATTACAAAATAGAAGTAAAAAAAATTGATTGAATCATTTTGGACAATGATATGCAAAATACTTTATGGTATCGGCATCATTATTAATTAGAAATTGGATTTGGTACGACTTTGAAACGAGAAATCAGCTGTCATTATTGTCGTTCAAACCCAAACCATAGGCTCCTTTCGAAGCCATGGGCTATTGGGAATTCTTCATTAATTAATTAAATAATCAATCTATCAATAAAGACGTGACCACTAGCTAGCTAGCTAGTTTTGTCCCATGCAAACCTCTTTTAAATTTATTGAAAGAGTGGCGATCTCCCCTCCTCATATTTACGTCATCTAAAAATAGAATAATAATTGAGAGAGTAAAAATAGGAGAATAAAAATCATAGTGAATAATATGGCACCTTGCATGCACGATCTCCGACGGATTCACCGTGCCCCCCAGAGTATAGTTTGATCGAGATGGCGATCGAAGACCGCCGATGGTGTCCAAGCGATAATCGGACGTGCGCATATAAAGTGTCACGTCATACTATATCATTCACTATGATTTTCACTCTTCAATTTTCACTCTCTATCATTACTCCTAAAAATATTAGTACAAAATTCGAAAGATGTTTGAAATTAAGAGAAACATCAAACCTAACGGTAATGGTAGCTATTGTATTATGTGTAAGTTATCTAGGAATTATTACACTAGGTCTAGAATGAGTTTAAGGTATATTAGTGTTCAAAAAATTTAAATCCAAAATACGTTATAGCCCATAACAATTACGGATAACTTTTATATGGCATAAATCATAAATTGTAAACTTCAAACTACGTTAAACATATCACAACAACTACTAAATAGCTTCTACACATTATAATAATTATTCGATCGATAATTTTTATACGGTATAAATCCTAAATTTTTAAACCCTAAACTTTTCTTATGTAACAGCTATTTGGCTTCTACCCATTGCAGATAGCAAAACTAAATAAGACGAAGTGCTTATCCCAACGCTCTTGCCAGCTCGTTTCAAAATTAATAAAAAAAGATAAATTATGATAACTAAAGAAGTAGATAAATGTGAGAATCAGTAATACGGAATATTGGTATAAATCAACCTCATAATTCAACCTCTTAACTTCAAGTGGTAAATCAATCTCGAACTGCTTCTATATACTGTAATAGTTATGAATAATTACTATAATAATAATAACATTAGGTCAAGAAATATTTTTGAAATAAAATTATCTAAAAAGAAATGTCTTTTAGATTTTTTTTAACGTCCTTGTGATGGTTTGTTACATTTGGTGTGCCCTTTTTATGTTTTTCCAAAATATTACACGAGAACTCTCATTCTTAATTCTAAATGAAAATTAAATAAATATAAAATTAAACTCTGGATAAATAAAAAAAACACTTGAATAAAAAATAAAACATACAAGCCTTTATTCCGTTCGAGGCATGCCATGTGAGCGTTCTCGTAAGAAAATGTTTTTTATTTGAAAAATTGTATCATAAAAACCACAATCTGATCGCTTCCCATGTAAAATAATTTTCAAAAGAAACTAATTTAAAACAAAAGAAGAAACTACTCATTCTAAACTTTCATACATTCTAACAAAACCACATTTCTATAGGAGATCTGTACAAATCGAAGGTGGCTTCAACTACCTTGGCCCCGATAGACGAACGGCCGAAAGAAACGCATCACTGTTACAGTCCGACGGCCCCGAACCCGAATACGTTCCCTCCTCGCTGATAGATTTGAACACGCTTGCGTGTAGACGAAAGCCCAGCTGCGAAGACATCGGCGGCGGCGGCACTTCGTGGAGTCCTTCGAGCATCTGAACTACTTTCGTCATTGGAGGTCTCGAGTACAAGTCCTCCTGAATACACCATAGGGCAACTTTGATTGCAGTCTCAATTCTCTCATCCTTGTCTTTGCATCTTAACTTAGCATCAAGGATTTCCATTAATTTCCCTTCTTCCATCTTCTTGAAAGCATAGGAAGGGAAATGAGCTTTCTCAGAAATCTCTGCCGGATCATAGTTCTTCCTCCCACCAATTATCTCGAGCAACACCATACCATAGCTATACACATCGCTTTTCTCAGATATCGCATAGTTTGTAATCCATTCGGGTGCAAGGTACCCCCTTGTGCCTCTGAGGGTTGTGAAGACATGACTCTGTTCTCTCGTCATGAGCTTAGCCAGCCCGAAATCCGATACCTTGGCGAGGAAATTGTCGTCGAGGAGCACATTTTCCGGCTTAATATCGCAGTGAATTATCCTCGATTCGCAGTCTTCGTGTAGATATGCTAATCCCTTTGCGGTGGCGAGAGCTATGCTATACCTTTTATCCCAATCCAGTGTGAATTCATCCTCATCCTTTTTGAAGATCCATCTATCCAAAGACCCCTTTGCCATGAACTCGTATGCAAGAAGCCTATGCTCTCCCTCTGCGCAAAAACCTCGGAGTTTAACCAGATGGATGTGATGAATGCTGCCGATTATCGTCACTTCGGAGCGGAATTCTTTCTTTCCTTGGCCAATTCCCTCTAACTTCTTCACTGCCACACTGGAGTTATCGG
Source organism: Boesenbergia rotunda (assembly GCA_024364735.1). Classification (NCBI taxonomy): domain Eukaryota; kingdom Viridiplantae; phylum Streptophyta; class Magnoliopsida; order Zingiberales; family Zingiberaceae; genus Boesenbergia; species Boesenbergia rotunda. Next base: position 29,861 of record JAGFNQ010004226.1, read on the forward strand.
GGAGCTTCCCCAGATAGACCGAGCCGAATCCTCCTTCACCGAGCTTCACGGAGAAGCCATTTGTAGCTTCTTGTAGCTCTCTGAAACTGAACCTGACTGGCATCCCTGAGATACTCTCAAAAAGGTTGTCTTCTTCCGATGATACTTGAGAAGGTTCAGAAATTTTCTTTCTCCTATGACGAATCCGGAAAGCCAGATAGATGAGAAGTGCTATCACACAAACAGTCAGTATTGAGATGACAATGACAATGATCAAAGTAGTACTGCCTCTTCTTCCTGCTCCATTCGATCCATTTCCCCCATCTGCATTGCTCTGCACCTTGATGTAAGTAGAAATTGATGAATTGCCCTGAATCTGTTTCAAGCTTCCTATCTGATCGAAGAGAAAGCAATTCTCAGAACGCTCGTCGTGGAATAGAGCAACACACGAGCAGTTGTTCAAGCAAGCATCTTTGCATCCGGTTAGGTTGGAATTCAGACTGGGAGGGACGAAATCGGTGGACGAGATCCGTCGATGTGGCCGGGTCACAGGACGAGGCAATGCCAGGATTACAGCTGGGAGACGAGCTAAGAATGGTCGGGCACTGGCAGCTGCCGCCGGAGGAGCAAATGAAGTAGGGATTGCATTGCTCCGGCGTGTCGCAAGAATCGTTCGGAACCCTGACAGGGAAGGAGTTGCCTTGGCCTGAGCTGGGGAGCGATGAGAAGAGGTTGGAGCCGGATCGATCCAAAACGGCAGCCAGTGTGTCATTTCCAGAGGAATCTGGGTTCACGATGAATTTCCAGATTAGGGTTTGGTTGTTGTCGAAGAAGTTCCATGAGTTGGAGTCGAGGACGGCGGAGTGGATGCCGCGGCCGACCTCGTTCTCGATCTTCCTCGGGTCACGGCTCATGGACCAGTAGGGTTGCGGCGATTGGAATTGAGCGACGAGAGTGGCGTCGCCGGACTCGATCCGGAGCTGGTACTTCAATCCCTGGCCATTAGGGTTGCTCGCCAGCGACATTCCCTCGGCGAAGCTCTGGCCGGAGAGTAAGGTATCGGTCGGGTGATCGAAGCTCTGCCAGATGGGGGCACCGCCGTCGCCGAGGAACACCAGGTTACCGGAATCGAGGAGCTCGATCCGCGTCGCGCCCTTGCCGGAGGTATTGGCGGACCAGATCACTCCGTCTCCGGACCGGAGGTAAGCGTTTCCATCCCCGTCGAAGACGAAGACGTCGGAGTTGGAAACGGGCGCGGCGCGGTTGGCGGTCCAGACGGCGGCGCCGCTCCCCTGGTGGACCACCGAGAGGAGGAAGGCGGAGGAGTCGTTGCTTAAGGTGGCGAAGCCGAAGGCGAAGGCGGATGTATTGGACAAGAGGAACAACCCATAGTTGTCGATGTACTCCATTTCCGAGCCGCGGAACCCGAGGGCGAGCTCGTTGCGCTGCGTGCTGCCATTGGCGGACCTCAATAGAAGCCATAGCTGGACCAAGAACAGAGATAGCAACGCCTTCATCGCCGCCGCCTGATCTACCAACGGAGCAAATCCGTTGAAAAAAAAAATCGAATAATTTAACCGAATAAACAAACCCGGCGGAATTCAATTGGAAATTAAACAAACAAGAAGAGGGAGAGAAAGGGGATGGATCTTACCTCGGGGAAAGAAAACGGAGAGGGAGAGAAAGGCGGCGATCTTGGTGATGGGAAGAAGCTGAGGATGCTTCCCCTCGATTTCAAAAAGTTGGAACCGTCAATCCAGCGGCCCCAAGACACCCAGGCGCGAGAGATTTTTTTAAACAGCAGTCGAGGTTTCACCCCTCGTTCATACTGTCGACCCTCGAACTCACGCCTTCCATTTCAAGTGCGAGTGTCTTAACCAGCTGATCCAGCCCGTGGGGGCGAGGATGCTTCCCCTCGAGGTGCTACCTGTAGGGCATTTACCTTGGTTATGTGATTACCTGGTAATCACATAACCAAGGTTATGGGGAATGAAACATAACCTAATGTTGTTTGGTTAAATTTATATAATCAAAGAAAATCTTGTTTGTTTGAAGGTAATAGTATATAATCTAATGTAATATTTTACCATATTACCCATTAGATTAAAATTAAGGATTATCATAATATATGTTTATTTCTACTAAGGTAATATTTTATATTAAATTTATTTAGTTTATCCTAATTATAATTTATTTAATTTAATAAAAATTTAATTAAAATACTAATTTTTTAAAAAAATTATTTATCGCCCGACCGCCATCGATCGTTCGCCGGTGGTCGCCGGTCGCCGGTTGCCGGCCGATCGCAGGCGCGGTCCCGGCGGTCGCCGGCGGTCCCGGTGGTCGCCGGCGGTCCCGGCGGTCGCCGGCGGTCCCCGGCTGGTCGCGGCCGGCGGTCCCGGTGGCGGTCGGCGGTCGCCGGTCGCGGCCGGCGGTCGGCGGTCGCCGGCCGGTCGCGGTCGCCGCCGGCGGTCGGCGGTCGCCGCCGGCTCGGCGGTCGGCCGGGGTCGGCGGTCGCCGGCCGGCGGTCGGCGGTCGGCCGGCGGTCGCGCCGGTCGCCGGTCGCCGGGGCCGGCGCGCCGGGCGGCGGTCGCCGGCGGGGCGCGGTCGCCGGCGCCGGCGGCGGTCGGTCGGCGGCGGTCGCGGCCGGCGGCGGTCGGCGGTCGCCGGCGGTCGGCCGGCGGCGGCGGTCGGCGGTCGCCGGCCGGCGGCGGCGGTCGCCGGCGGTCGGCCGGCCGGCGGCGGTCGGCGGCGCCGGTCGGCGGCGCCGGTCGCGGCCGGGCGGCGGTCGGTCGCCGGCCGCGGCGGTCGCGGTCGCCGCCCGGCCGCGGCGGTCGCCGGTCGCCGGCCGGCGGCGGTCGCGGTCGCCGTCGCCGGCCGGCGGCGGTCGCCGGTCGCCGGCCGGCGGCGGTCGCCGGTCGCGGTCGCCGGCGGCGGTCGCGGTCGCCGGCCGGCGGTCGCGGTCGCCGGCCGGCGGCGGTCGGCCGGTCGCCGGCCGGCGGCGGTCGCCGGCCGGCGGTCGCCGGTCGCGGCGCCGGCCGGCGGTCGCCGGTCGCCGGCCGGCGGTCGCCGGTCGCCGGCCGGCGGTCGCCGGTCGCGGCCGGTCGCCGGTCGCCGGCGGCGGTCGCCGGTCGCGGCCGGCGGTCGCCGGTCGCCGGCCGGCGGCGGTCGCCGGTCGCCGGCCGGCGGCGGTCGCCGGTCGCGGCGGCGGCGGCGGTCGCCGGCCGGCGGCCGCCGGCCGGCGGCGGTCGCCGGCGCGGCGGTCGCCGGCCGACGGCGGTCGCCGATTGCCGACGGTTGGCGGAGGGGCTGCGGTCGTCGGTCGGTGAGTCGGCAACGAGTTGTAATTTAGTTAATTATTAGGGATTTTTTTATTTTAAAATGTAAATATTAAGAGATAATTTGGGAAAGAAAAGTTCCTTAACCCCGGAATCAAGAAAAACCTCCGTTTTCCTTGGTTATCCAATTCCTGGTTTATGCCCCATTTGATGACGTTTTGCTGATGTAGCGGTAATACTGCATTACTTCGGAATTGATGATAATCTAAACCAAACAAGGTTATCAACGATAACCTTGGACAGATAACCAAGGTTATGATCACCCTGAACCAAACGCACCCTTAAGGTTATCAACGAAAATCTTGTTTGGTTTACATAATCAGCGATTCCCAAATAATGATCGATGTCTGACACGTCAGTAAAAGGGGCATGTAACCCGGAATCGAAAAACCTTAGGAAAGTAAGATTTTTCTTGATTTCGAGGTTATGAGACTTATTATTCCAAAATTATCCTCCAATATTTACATTTAAGACGAAAATAACCATTACAATTTATTAAATTTTAAAAATATTATTCGTTGCCGACGATCGATAACGACGGCCGGCGATCGACGACGACCGCTCTCGACGGATGATGGTCGGCGATCAGTGAACCAAACAAACAAGATTATCATTCCTCAAACAAACAAGATTTTATTTGATTATCTAAATTGAATCAAACAACTTCAGGTTATGTTTCATTCTCCATTATCTTAGTTTTGTAATTACTTAGTAATCACATAACTAAAATTATATATAATAACTTGAACTAAAAGCATCCTTATATTCATCCTTTATACACATCTTCATACTCATCTTTATATTTATGACTATTAAATTTTCTTCTTCATCTCATATATGGCATATGATCATATTCATATCATATACCCTATTGATTATCCTATTACTATTTATAATTTTCTCAATTTAAAAAAAATCAATCAACTTATGAATTTTACTAAATTTTAAAACAATTATAAAGATTTACCATAGTCATTCTCAAGTTTTTGTTGTCTCTTTTCAAAGTCTTCTAGTTCAATTAATTCTTTAGGGGTCAAGTAAGTTGTCATTTCTGAGGGCAAAAATAAATATTCTTCTAAATCATCAAAAAAATCATATTGTGGTTCTTGATTTAACATAAAAGTCATGTTCTCTACTACTGATGCGTCTTGCTGGCTACTGATAGTAATGTCTTCTATGTTCATTAGGTTTAAATTATCTTCTTCTTCATTATCATCATTTTGTGAAGTAGAAGGCTTATAATTGTTGAATCTTATTGTGAGATCTCCCTTTCTATCTTTGTACATTATTGATTGCGTTAGTTGTAATGTCTTGGATGGTATATCCAAAGTGATGTTCCATTCTAATCCTGCTAAGGTTTCAGAAGAAAAGTCTCTTGGCTTTAGGAAATATATTCCTCTAGAAGTAAGGGCCTCTATGATATCATTTATTTGTACTCTAAAACTATTATTAATTTGGGTCATTATTTTTCCTAGGAAAATGATATCAATTTGTATATTATCTTTCTTAAAGTCTCCATAACCTTTAGCTTTAATTATTATTTTAATATGTTTAACGAAGTCTTGAATTGTCATATTAAAATTAGGGCAAAAGTATGTAATTCCTATGTTATTGTTCATGTCGACTTCAATAAGTCCAATAATTGCTTTTTCTTTATCTACGAATCTTGAGTCATATAGGACTAATAATACCTTGTCTCCTATGCTTTTTCTAGTTAAGCCTCTAAGGCCGAATATAATTAATCCTAAATGAATGTAGTTATGTCGTCGACAGAGAAGTATTCGTGCTGACTCTTGAGTCATAAGAGTTAGACGTTGTTCTCCTCCATCAGGGAGGTGAAGTGCTTCCGTCCTATGGTGGCGAAATAAAGAAGTATTGAAAGAGAATCTTCCTTGGTTATACAATCTTCTAGGATTTAGTGTGTTAAGTTGGGCATTAGAAAAGAGAGTAAGATCTCTTTCTACGTCTACTAATTCTTCTAATCTATGATTAGAAATACTATTTCTCCTTCCCACTATATTATCGAGCCAAGAAGTTGTATTTGTTTCTGTTCTTTCACTTATTGTTCTAGATGGACCAGTAAAAGTCTCAGTTGTATTTGCTGGTCGTATTAAATTCATTTTGAGTGAGGGGTGTAAAAGGAATAAGTTTTAGGTTATTTTCTAGAAATTACTTTTCCTGTGGATAACTTACTTAAGTCTTTTGCCAAACTATCTATACTTTCTTTCCATTCTGTGGCTAATGTTGTTTTTTGTATTTGTTTCTCAATTTGGAGTACTTTGTTTTCTAAAAGTGTGAGCCTATGGTGTAATGAGGATAATAAGGCTATGATAGTATTATTTTGTTAAATTAAAACTTTATCTGCTTGTCCAGTTACTTCGGGTTTACAATAGCCAATATCTTGATTCTTTGAGTAATGTTTCGAAAATTCTAAGGCTTCTTCAAAATAAGTATTTTCAAAGTTTAGTTTGTTCATTTATATTTATTTTCTTCTAGTAGAGCATGCATATTTTTAAGATCCTCTACTATCTTTGTTGTGATTATTTCTTTTAATTGTAATAAAATTGTTTGAGTTTGACCCTCAAATTATTTGGCTAATAGTTCAAAGGGGTTATTGTTATTGTTTTCATTTTTAAGTTTTGATAAATTTAAATTCTCTTTCTTAGTAAGAATATTAAACTGATTAAGCTGGCTAACTCTTCTGTTTAAAGAGTCTTGATAGTCTTTTAAGAAATCTATGTTTCTTCTCAGGTCGTCTAGTAGTTGTGTTTGTTGGATTACAGTCGTAGATACTTGTTCTAATATATGATAGATATGGTTTTGTTGAGCTGCTAAAGAAGTGCCTAGACTAAGAACTAAGTCTGTAAGAGTGTTTAAGTGGGGATTTTCACTATGTAGGCAGTGGTTAAATGCTCTAGATCTGGTATAACAATTATGATTAAAATGATCTGTTGTTATGATCTTCCTAGTTGGGTTTTGTAATGCTAGATCCAAATATTCTAATGTTGGAAATTCCTTAAAATTAGTTGTATAGGAAGTCATACATTTGTAGTCCGTAAAATCTTAAGGCTCTGATACCAATTTTTGCTTTTGTGAACAGTAATTGTAAACAGTAATTGTGAACAGTAATTGTAAACAGTAATCGTAAACAGTAATTTTGAACAGTACTAGATAAATAGTTTTTTTTAAATCTCAATACCAGTGAGCCTCACCCGTAAGGGATTCACAGAGACAGACTGTTGCCCCGACTTTTTCAGGGACGGGCAGTTTGCCCTTGCGTACCCTTTTCTTAGCCTGCACAGGTCTTACGCAGAAAGATTTCTCTGCAATCTTTTACGGTTACCTTTCACAGAATAGTTACTAAGAAAAGGACTGAGGTATAGAGATAATTTTAGGTTCACAAAAACAAAGAGGTTGCTAACATGCTTATTAAAAGAACTTATATTAAACAGAACTTATTTACATATCTTGAGAAACAAACTGAGATAAACAGCATAGACACCTAGTACAAACTTATTTTACAAGGCTTATTTACATGCTGTATTTACATGACGGACTTATGGATTTACAATGGAGGAGGAAATTAGTTGTAAGGCAGTAGGAAAACACTTACAACTTCGGAGAGAGAGAGAGAGAGAGCTTGAGCTGGAAATTCGGAAGGGGCTTGCTAGCACTGAAAGTCCGTAGCTGCTGGAGGAGAAGAAGGAGGTTTATATAGAGAGAACATGGGTTGCGTGGAAGAGACATCTGGAATAATCAGGGTCTGGGTAGGAGAGTAAGGAAGAGGCATGTGGAGAGAAGAGATAAGAGCGAATCTGAGTACGTGGAAAGTATGTAGCCAGGCTTTGCAGAAAGTTGCTGATGGAAGTAATTGCTGATAAGGACAAGTCTTGCTTTAAAGAGAGAGTGGCCAAGAATGGTGGGTCCCTTTAGGATTCCATCATATTATCAATGTTCTGTTCGCCAATAGAGTCCAAAGAAGGTGTGCTGGTGCCTTGGGCTTCTTGAAATTGGACTGGTTGTGCTGGCGGGCTGGTGTGACTTGACTGACCTTGTTGGGCCGGTTGATTGTATAGTTGATTTCGGGCTAAAGCAGCTCGATATGCTCGGGCAGAAAGGACAGAAGTGGCTCTTGCTTTACGGGCCCATCTTTCTGTTTTCTTCTGATAATGCTGAAACAGAGTAGTGTGTTGTATGGTGAAAGTAAAAGGGAAAAACCTGGATCCCATGTCTTTGGGCCAATATATCTTTTCTGTATATGTTTCGCCTGCTAGAAGATATTCATTGGGATCTTCCAATCTATCCCAAGTCCAGTTGGACCCTTGGACAGAAGCTCTCCAATGTTTAAGTTGGTCCATCAATAATGGAAAAGCGTCCCAATCAGTATCAGAATCAGAGGGGTAGTCTTCAAACTCTGGTTGTCGAGTGGGAAGATCATCTGCATCTAGTCTAACTAGATGTCTGGTAGGCTCAATTTTTAAATTTACCCATTCTGGAGGAGAGCTATCAATTGTACATATCACATAGCGATTCCCGGTATGTCCGGGTTGTCCAGTTTGTAGGATCGTTTCTGGTACGCTAGAGGGGGTGAATAGCGATTCCTGGTTCGTTCTTGTACCTACGTTGTTAGTTGCACAGCGGAAACAAAAATAAAAATAACAAACAACGCTAACAAACCAGGTTTTACTTGGTATCCACTCCGGTCGGGTGACTAATCCAAGAATTCGTCGGTGGATCACTCCCCGGATAACCTCCGGCTAGTCCTTGTCGCTCCTTGTGGGTGGAGAAACCTCGCCACAGCACCTTGACACGATCTGGACTCAATAGACTACTAACAAGCCTTAACCAAGCTTGTTTCGTCAAGAAACTCAGCCACCACGACGTCCTCTTTAAATAGGACTCGGGGCTGATTTCTCGCTACCAGTCGACTGCCCCCAGGGCAGTCTACTGGTGCCAGCCAAATTCAACCGTTGACAGCCCCAACGTTCGAATTCTGCCAGCTCACCAGCCGCTACCAGTCGACTGCCAAAATGGCAGTCGACTGGCCCAGGGTCCAGAACCTACTGTGGGTTTCTGTTTGCGCTGGCAGTCGACTGTTATAACACCAGTCGACTGCCCAACCTCTACAAACACTCTTCCTCACTCTCTTTACCCTCGTCGACATGTTCCTTCAAGCATTCTCCCTTGGCTTGCTCCTTGAAGTCCTCTTCCACCGGCTATCGTCCCTCGGATGCGCACGCAAGTCCTCGACCTGCCTCCATGTCACCCTTCACGTGTGCCCTTTGAAGTCCACTTCTCAGCTTGCCCTTGGAGTCATCTTCCCTCGGCTCTTGTCCCTTGCCTTAGCTGACTCTTCACCAGCAGCCTTGACTATTGCCTTCGTGCCCTCTTCATCTTCGGCCCTCGTCCCTCGGATGCACACAAGCCTCCAACTTGTCTGTTAGTGATATGAGAGAAGTGTCCTAAGGCAATCGCCTTATGATTGTAAAACATTTATATTAATAAATGATAATTCACTATTTGAGTATACATGCTTGTGTATTTGATTGGGATCTTAAACTCATCTACTGAATGTCCGCCATACAGTTCACAGCATAAGAGAATTTGTGATGCGATCACAACTAGTGATTATCTCTAAATGTGCAAATGTAAAGTGTTGTAAATCCAATTGGACGGCTCCCCGAGGCTCAATCCAAATCAAACATGACAATTTCAATTAAAATTGGGAAATTAAATTACAACATCTAACTTTAAATTGGACGGCTCCCCGAGGCTCAATCCAAAATAAAGAATTTGTTGTCAATTTAAAAACCAATTCAAATTTAATTGTCAATTAACTGTCCATGAATTTGTCTAGACTTTCTTAAAAGAAAGTGCCCAAAATTGCGAGATTTCGAAAATAGGTTTTCAGAATAATTGTAAGTTTCTGGTACAAAAGAAACTTACATATTTCCAAAATTGAAAAATTTCTAAAATAGAAAAATTTTCAAAATTGGAAAGTTTCCAAAGATGGGAAGATTTCGAAATTATTATAAAATTTCATAAAATAGAAAATTTCAAACGTTTGCGAAATTTCATGAGGATTTCCAAACTTTGAAATTCCTAAATCTAAAATTTATTATAATTTGAAAGTTTCCATAATTGAAATTTTTTTCTGAAATTGAGATCATGACAAAGTTTTCCACAAAACAATTATATGATTAAGTCGAACTAGAGTTTGTAAATCCTGATACCAATTGAGCTATAGCTCAATTGGCATCTCCAAGGAGGTGTGGACCCAGGATGATCGGGTGTAAGCCGAAGTGCCCCAAGATGTTTGAACAGCCTACAAAGGATTCACCACTCCTTGCGAGGAGATGTATACCCAGGCCTATCGTCGGATTGTTACTCAAAGCCTCTGGCCAGAGCATATCATGTTTAGAGTGAGAGTCTCTAAAATACATGAGAGTAATTAGAATTTCAAAGGACGAGTAAGACATTACTTGGGCTAGGTGTGACGTAGTCAGCCTAGTGGGGACTGACACCATTGACCGTGTCCTGAACCAAGTGGGTATAAGGTGGTGAAGGGAATGGGGCACGATTCATTAGAGCTGCTGAAGGGTTTCAGAATAATTTCTTCTGAGGTCAAACCGTTGATCTTTCGATTAATTGGGGATCATGATGTACTACTAGGTGCCACTCATGATCGTTCTATAATTAGTTGATTATAGATGGCCAATATAAATCGAAAGCCTATTTAGTCACACGCACTACGAGTAATCCGAGGGATTTAAAACGAGTTGAAAATTAGATTTTTCGATCAAGAGAAATAAGTCGAATCTGAGTTAGTCAGAGGCGTAATGGAAGCTAAAAATGGCTAAGTCTTTTGAAGGCTTTTTGGGCGAATTAAATGAGTTTAATTCGCGATCGGTTCGGGTCGGTTTTGGCCGGCCAAAGAGGGTGTTAACCCTCCTTGGGTGGCCGGCCATTAAAGGGAGAAAACCCAATTTAATTGGTTTAATTAATAAGATAAATCCAGCGCGATTTATTTTATAAATTATGGATAAATAAATTTGTATAAAGAAATTTATATAAATAAATTTATAGAAATTTATTCTTTTATGGAAGATTAAAATAATCCATGAATTGGGTTTATTTTAATTTTATAAAATCAATTATGAATTGATTTTTCCATAATAAGAAAGTTTATAAATTTCTTATAAAATTTATTCTATAATTTAAAGAGAAGAAGAATTTGTTTTATTATAAATTAGTTATAATAAAACTTGGTTTAAACGGAATAATTCATAAGAATTTATAAGATAAATTTCTTATGATTGTCTCCATGCCATCCTTCACGTACGCCTCAAAGTCCGCGCCCCTCGGCTCATCATCACTGCTATATCAGGTCCCTCGGGTGCACACAAGCCTCCAGCTTGTCTCCATGCAACCCTTCACCATACTGAAGCCGTCCAACCAAGTCAATATGTGTAAACTTGTACAACCTGCACACTCACATACCCATATTAGTACACAAGGGAAAACCTAACTTAAACCGTTTGCCCAAACATCAAAACACAAGGTCACTCCGGACCTTAGATTGCCTCAACACAATTTTCGTGTTTTTTCCCACGTCGTCCATTGTTCTTTTTTTTTTAATGAAGCAGTGCATTAATGAAGCGATGCTCGCCCTCGAAACCACATTTCGTCCTTTTTCCGCACCCCTCGAAACCACATCTCGGAAACCCTAGGCGAAAAAATCGCCTCCCACGTGGCGGCGATTCAACCCACCAACCCTCACCCTCGCGTCCCGATCCCTCGATCGACAATCTCTAGTCGACGTCGTCTGCTGTCCTCGGCCGACGATCTCTAGCCGGCGCCTCCCGAGCCCTCCGCGGACAATCTCTCATAGCCGACACACTACGAACGTTGCGTCGCTGCCGAGATTGAGCCCTGCTACCCTCAATCTCGACAAGACATCAAAGGAGATTCCCCTCCTCGCAACGAGGCGGCATTGACCCCCCCCCCTTGCTTTCCTCTCCCTCGAGCCGCCCTTCAATCACCGCGGGCCTGCAGGTGGACACCTTGCTCCCTCCCTCTCTTGTCGTATACAGTGTATCTTTGCTGGTAAAAGCTCATTTTTTTTGCTGTTTATGTTGTTTCTGCTGTTATGGTAAAAGCTCATTTTTTTTAAGCTGTTTGTGTTGTTTAGATGGTATCAATGCTTCATTTCTTATAGAATATCTGATATACATTGCAGATTCGATTTAGATACAATCATGCATGATGTTTTTACACTCTGTTTTGAGTTTACAATATGATGTTTTGAGTTTAGAGTTTTGATTTTCTGCCGGTAAAATCTCATTTTTATAATTGCTACACTTATATATGTAAGATGTCAAATACTATAGTTCTGTAATGTAAGGCATCAAGCAATTTTAGCTTAATTTTTTTATTACTTTTCGTTCAAATACTATAGTTCTCACTCCCTAATCATTCTGTTATGTGATCACTATGAATGTAATTCTATTGTTTTAGTTTCAAGTTAATTGTAATTTTTAATTTATGAGAAATAAATTATTTTCTTTAATTTTCTACTTATCTATTGTCTAATATAATGTGAGGGAGCCAGAAATGGAAGAAAATAGAGCTGATGATCAAGAATACATTCCTCAAGTTTCAGATGAACGAAATCCTAAAATTGGAATGGAATTCTCGTCACTAGAAGAGGCATATTTATTCTATAACCAATATGCATGAGAAGTTGGATTTAGTTCAAGGATGCACACGAGCAAAAAAAATAAGATAACAAATGAAGTGACGTGGAAACAAATTGTATGTTTTGAAGAAGGTCATACAGATCTAATGCGGTGGAATAAACATGCAAAAGTTGATCAAGTGACAAGGGAAAGAGTACGTGACACAGTTAGAATGAATTGCAAGTCAAATATTGTATTGGTCAAGAAACAAACTGGACCTAATTAGGTTGTCAGTAACTTCATAGAAATCCACAATCATCCACTCTCAACTCCATCAAAGGTACATTTGCTACGCTCACACCGTAATATTTCGGTAGCCAAGAAAACATTGACAAAATAATTTTCAGAGGCTAATATACCAACTTATCAACAAATGCGATTATTGGAGATAGAGTATGGGGGGCCTGAGGGGTTAGTTTATACTGAAAAAGATATTAGAAATTTTGAAAGAAATCAAAGAGAAGAGCAAAAGGGTATTGATCCTGAAACACTGATTGAGTTTTTTACAACTGAGCAAGAGAAGAGTCCAGCTTTTTTCTTTGATTACGAGATTGATTCAAATAACAGATTTAGTAGGTATTTTTGGGCTGATCATATATCAAGGAGGGCATATAGTGTATTTGGTGATATAGTTGTATTTGATATGACATACAACACTAATAAATATGGCTTGATTTTGACTCCATTTGTAGGAGTTAATCATCATTATCAAATAATTATTTTTGGTTGTGGGTTTATGAGTGATGAGAAAACTGATTCTTTTGTTTGGTTACTTAAGAAGTTCATAGAAGTCATGCCTAAAGGTCCACCAAACGTTATTATCATTGATCAAGATCCTGTTATGACAAAAGTCATTGCACAAGTTTTTCCTCAAACAGTGCATCGATATTGTTTGTGGCACATACTGAACAAATTTTCAGAAAAATTACCCCCTTTGACTTTTCGAAACCACTATCAAAGCATAAAGAATGTTATTGCAAATTCTACAACACCTGATGATTTTTAAAAGTCATGGGAAGAGACTACCAAGTGTGCTAATTTGGAGAATAATGATTGGTTATCCTTGATGTATGAATTACGACACAGATGGGTGCCAGTATATTTTTGCCATGTATTTTGTGCTAGAATATCAAGTAGTCAAAGATCTGAAAGCTCACATACATTTTTCAAGAAATATATCTCAAATAAAAATTCATTGATGAATTTTATCACCCGTTTTAATAGAGCACTGAGACACCAAAGACATAACGAGTTAGTTGCGGATCATATTGATATGAATGAGTATCCTAATATTAAGATAAACTGGTCAATGGAAACCCAAATGATTAAGCTCTACACAAAAAAAATGGTTGGAGTTTCAAAGTAAAATAAGCGAGAGTCATGGGTATTATGTGCAACAGGAATTTACAAAAGTTAAATCAGTGGTTTACCATGTAATGAAATTTCAATGTTCTTCTTCCTCCAAACCAAGGGTGCTCACACATGACAAACTAAGAGACTACACATCGTGTAGCTGCACGAAATTTGAGTATGAGGGCATTCCATGTAGGCATATGTTAGATTTTTTCATATCAACCAAGTGTTTCATTTGCCTGATAGATATATACTCAAACGATGGACAAGAGATGCAAAAGTTGGAGCAATATATACTTTGAGGGAACAAAATTTCATTGATGATCAAGATCCAGAAAGGTTTTGATGTTAAGACACTCAAGATTATCCTATAAAACTTCAGTATTAATTGATGATGCATCTTTGACTAATGAGGGGACAACATTCTTGTATGAACAATTCGATTGTATCTATAAGAAAATTCAAGAGATGAACATTGGCAAAACATGCCTTGATAGAAGTCAAAGAAAGAAATCTATGGATGAGAGCCTTGGTATTATGGATCATTCTTCAGTAAGAACAAAGGGATGTGGGAAGAAATTGAAATCATCGAAGGAGAAATCATCCTCCAATTCTAGACTATATCATGGATGTGGACATCGAGAAGTATCTCATGACAAGCGTAATTGTCCAAATTTACATCAAGGGTATGTGTCGATTAATTTTGCATTTCTATTATAATGTTACTTCCAAATTCAAATTTACTTTATTATTTTTGGACATATGATAATGTTTCAATTAACAGATCAACTGAAGATAATAATCATAACAGTGTTGACGACACATATGAACCAGATTTGACATCTATAGATGGTACTGTCAAAGTTTTAATTTGTTAAATTATAGTGGTTCATTGATAAAATAAAGTTAATAATTGTCTTTATTGTTACAGGTTCTAACAACATGCACTGGGATTCTTATAATTATCTATGGTTGGTATTCATTCATTGCTTTTGTTTGTATGTTTGATTTATTTCTTTTGCTAACTATTATCTAACATGCTATTAGTTTTCCTTTTCTCCTAGCATCACATGCCTTTCCTTGTCTGGTATAACTCACCCCTAGACCTTATGATGTACATTTGTTCAAAAATCTAAATATTTTTGGGTGTTTTCTACTAGCATCACAGTTGTTTGTTCTAAGCTCATTTTCTACTGTACACAGGTGTGAATGGTCGGATGCGACAAACATAAGTTTTTTGTTTATGGAAATGGAAAGGATCTTCTTTTAAGGTATACTTTTTCTAGAGTTTAAGGATAAACATTGTTAAATCCGACACATTTATTCTACTCCAGAAAATTTTTCAAAAAATGCCCTAGGGTTTCCGGGCTCTTAGACAAAGTTTCGGGGAGTTAAATGGAATAATACTAAACATTTTGAGGGCTAAAAGGATTAAAATCTCACAACCAAGGGCTTAAAGTGGAATCTCATAAAATTGTTAGATCGATACGCCTTGCTAGAGGGGGGTGAATAGCAAGTTCTTGGTTCGTTCTTCCTACGTTGTTAGTGCGCAAGCGGAAATACAATAACAATATAAACAAACAACGCTAACAAACCTATTTACGTGGTTCGGAGATAAAGCTCCTACTCCACAACAGTTCGTGAGGTGGATGATCCCTCAATCCTTCGGCGGATCACTCCCC
Source organism: Boesenbergia rotunda (assembly GCA_024364735.1). Lineage (NCBI taxonomy): Eukaryota > Viridiplantae > Streptophyta > Magnoliopsida > Zingiberales > Zingiberaceae > Boesenbergia > Boesenbergia rotunda. The sequence continues at coordinate 44,951 of JAGFNQ010004226.1, forward strand.
GGATATCCTCTAGCTAGCTCGTGTAGCTCCTTGTGGGTGGAGAAACCTCGCCACAAATCCAAGTACACCTTCTGAGCACTAAGACTACTATTTGTCTTCTAACCAAAGCCAAATTCATTAGAGCTCCCAGCCCAAACCGAGTTCTCTTTAAATATAACTCAAGCTGGAAAACACTCCACCAGTCGACTGCTCCCAGGGCAGTTGACTGGTCCCACTGAAAAATTGACCGTTGTAGCTCAACGTTTGAATTTTTAAGCCACTTACCAGTCATGACCAGTCGACTGTTCCTGGGGCAGTCGACTGGTCCGGGGTCAGAAACATTCTGTGAGTTTCTGTTTGTGCTGGCAGTCGACTGTTATATCACCAGTCGACTGCCCAACTTCTACAAACACTCTTCCTCACTCCAACGACCCTCCTCCACGCGTGCCTTCAAGTTCACTCCCTTGGCTTGTCCCTTGAAGTCCTCTTCCTCCGGCTATCGTCCCTCTGATGTGCACGCAAGTCCTCGACTTGCCTCCATGCCACCCTTCACGTGTGCTCTTTGAAGTCCACTTCCCGACTTTCCCTTGGAGTCCTCTTCCCTCGGCTCTCGTCCCTTCATGACTCAGCTGACTCTTCACCAGCAGCCTTGACTATTGCCTTCGCGCCCTCTTCATCTTCGGCTCCCATCCCTCGAATGCACACAAGCCTCTAGTTTGTCTCCATGCTATCCTTCACGTATGCCTCGAAGTCTGTGCCCCTTGGCTCATCATCCCTGCTATCCACGATCCCTTGAGTGCACACAAGTCTCCATCTTGTCTCCATGCCACCCTTCACCATACCAAAGCCGTCCAGCTAAGTCCATATGTGTAACATGTACATCCTACACACTCAAATACACATATTAGATCACAAGGGAAACCCTAACTTAAACTCTTTGCCCAAACATCCAAACACATGGTCACTCCGGACCATAGATTGCCCCAACAAAAATTAGGGACAAAATTGAAAAATGATGAAATCGATGGGCTAAACTGCAAAAGACCATCTTAAAAGGGGCTGCTAGGGCTCGGTGTCTTCGGACGCTTCTACTGCTCGCTGCTCGATCAAACCTGTCTTCTTCTCCACTCGACCATTTCTCTTCCTTTCATCTCGCCCAACATCGGTGACCATCTCCGTCACACCCACCTCCCCACAGGCCGATTGTTAGGGTACCGAGCGGGACAACAATCAACCTGAACCCTTCTACATCAGAGCTCAGCTTCGTTGGCCGTATCAGGGTGGAAGTCGGCAACCTAATTCGTCCCCTCTCCTAGCTTGAATCAGATCGGAGAAGGTACCCCTCGTCTCCGTGCCTAGCCTGGGTTTCAGCCTCCTTATCGATCGGAGGCAACGAGATTGGGAAGAAGATTCTCGCATTTCCATTGCCTGATCTATTGGACGTGGGCAGTGAAGCTTCGACGAAGCTATCGGAGGTAAGAAGATCTCTAGATTAACCAGAGTAGCTAGGTTTCGATCTGAACATGCTTAATTGCATTGTTCCTCTGACGAAGCTGAAGGAGTAGAGCTGAGGAGTCGAGCCCTACATTGATTCTTGTGTTTGGTGGCAGGACCAATTCAATATTGGATTTGGGTTTCACTGTTTGTTCCCTGCTTCAACTTACTGTGTGGTTCTGTTGTGGAGCTTAAGATTCATGGATCTTCCTCCTCTGGGTTGGTCTGTCAGATTAGAGCAAAGAGGTTGTCGACAACACAAAACCAGGTAAGGATTGGGTTATTGCAGTATGGATTTGGATGAATCCTAGTATGATAATTTGCTAATCCTGGACTACTAATCTTATGTCTTTACCGTGGACTCCATGTGTGGGATTGGATTTGTGGTGTTATGGGGTTAATTAGTAACTTAAGTGTGATTGAATCATATTTGCCAGGTTGATGATATGCAATTGGAGCTTGTAAATGTGTAAACGTGGTAACTGCAATTCTGATCTATGTTGTTTAGTTCTTGATCAGTGGGTTAGGGTGTATGATTAGATCAGAGGTTGTTCTTTTCCTTGTTACCTAGATGTCATGGGATGAAGTTGTAGATTAGGAGATGAAACCTGATCTAATCGGGTGGATACATTAGATTAGACCAAATAGTGGGTTTAATATAAAATATGACACTATATTAAACCGAGCCGTGATGGATTGAAGTTTATGATTAAACCTAACATAAAACATAATCCTAAATCTTAATTATGTGGAGTAATTAAGAACCTTTCATTTAATTAGAGGTAATTAAATGGAAAGGGAATGGTTAGGTTAACCCGAGCATGGGTTAGAGATTTATTAGCTAGTTACTATTTCTGTGTAATAGCTAATCCAATATATATCCTTGATACAGGGACCTGACTTGGATTTACCGTTGTGGATTATTGGCGGGTGGTTCTTTTCTATTGTGATACGGACTTCTACTCTTTGGAGGCGGGTACTTCTTGCTTGTATTCTGTAGTCCACTTTATCTTTATGCATGGTTATTTGTTATTTATGTAGTACGCTGATATTGACCTTTATCTGCTACCGTTTTGT